>WKFP01014325.1:2217309-2279928 GCA_011057875.1 Pterocles orientalis
GTCAGCTCTCGGGTTGGGACGCTTGGGCTGTTATCTCCGTTCCGTGAGTGCCTCCGGGAGCAGTGCACCCCCTTTCCCCCCTTTCCCCCCCCTTTCTGGGGGAATCGTCTGTACGGTTTCTGGGGATTATTAGCTGGCAACAGGCCGAGCCTTTTCGGGGGGGCAGTATCATTGTCAACAGGCCGAGCCTTTTCGGGGGGGGGCAGCATAATTGTGTATCACCTATTCTCTCCCTCCTTTGGGGCCATTGGCTGGGAGTGGGCTGGGCCTTTGGCCATCAGGTGGGGAGGGGTAATATCACTGTGTATCACATTGCATCTTTGTATATAGCATTATTTCTAATATTATTGTAGTTTAGTTATTAAATTGTCCTTATCTCAACCCACGAGTCCTCTTTGCCATTTACCTCTTTAATTCTCTCCCCTATCATTGGGTGGGGGCAGGGACTGTGTGAGCGGGTGTGTGTGGTTTGGCCCCCAGCCAAGGGCCAACCCATCACAGAAGGAGACTGAAATAAGAATGCTATTCATTTCTACTCTGAAAAGGCTTCATTCTGCTTCTAGATACATTAACAATTCAGAAATTCCAGTGAGACAGGAAGGAAAGATGACATTTCAGCTTTTAACATGTCAGTTCTTCCACTTAAATTTCTTTCTAGTGCAATTACCTTAGGGATGAAATCTTGCTCTGCATTTCTTGACTTAATTTTAGTTCTTCACCTGATCCACCTTCTCTATGGACAGGTTCTGTAGTCAACCCCGTCAGCCAGCCTAAACCAATATATGAAGTTTATATTCCTTATAAGCTATAAAGAAAAGTCTACAGTCAGCTTTTGTATGTGTGGAGCAATGTTTGTTCCAGATACTGGTAGATAGAATCACGACTTAATCCTTTATTTGGAGGATTAATCTAGACACTGAGCATGATTTTCATGGGTTTCACTCTTAACCTACAGATTGGAAAACATTACTTATTCTTTTTCACAAAGTACTTTGAGCGATTAATCCCTCTGTGGCGGTTTTAATGGAGTGTTTAAATTTTTTTCCAACTTCTGTTTCTCAGACAAAACCTTGAATAATTTTTAGTTCTACAGTTGAAAACAAAACGAAACAAAACAAATCAGAAGCTGTGCAATGTGTTGCACGGTGTGTTTTGAAACTGAATGCTGCTGGTTGAAGTGAAAAAAAATTAACTTTTTGTTTCCTTAATTACTTTTACTTATAAAAGCAATGGATTATATGCTGACACCTCAGGTATCACATGCAGAGTTGAATGGATGTTTATAGCTCTAGTTACCTCATCCGATGCATGCAAACAGTAAGATAGCATCATTGTAAAATGCATCATAAAACCTGACATGTCCACAATCTTTCACGTTCCTCAGCTATCCGCTTCAAGTACCAAGAAAGCCTAATAACGGAGCATGAATTTAAAAAAAGAAAATTCCACAGAAGTCCTACGCTGCTGGACTTCAAGTGTAACTTGTATTGCTCTAAGCACTACTTTTCCTGATCCACTGAAATCTGCTCAACTTAGTCTGCTGCCCATAATACCAGACCTCATCTTTGAAAACCCACAGGTGAATATGGGGTTTTCTTTTTCCTTTCTTCTACGATTCATGGATCTTTAGAATATTCCCACAGACACTAACAGAAGCCACAAAGGACTTCAGCCACAGTATTGTTGCAGCCTATCATACCAAAACAATTCACATGAGGCGAGGTATAAAGTCTTTTAATCATCCAAAAACTATTTAAAAGAGATTCTTGAACACCATTGCTTCTCAGTAACTGAGAACTGTATCTTGCCAGAATACATGATCTTGGATACAAGAGGTATCAGCAGGCTAATTTTTTAGTACTGAAGATAACTGAAGACAGGGAACTAGAAACATTTGAGCTCCCAGCAGCTAACATGTGCAGCATGTTTGTCACAACCTCTGTGACAGTCCGTCCAGTAGCTCAGATCCTACAGAAGGGATGCTGAGATGCCTCACATGGGGAAGCTTTGTTTTCTACTCAAACCAAAATCAATCCCATTTAGAGCCCTATTACGCTGAAAGAGAAGGAAATTATGTGAAAGACAAAAAAAAAAAGTCTATCCAGATCTGTGTTACACAGCGAACACATTATGTATCTTAAAATATAAAAATATAGTTTAAGTGTAGGAAACTTTTTTTGAAATTTAAATATGAAATTAGAAGAGATCCTTTCAACAAAATACTATTTTGGTTCCAATCAGGACAACAATTTCATGAGACGTGGGCTGCACTAACATAGCCTGCTTCATTTTTATCACATCACCATATGCGACACTTATTGAGTAACTGATACGAAGCTTACCTGAATACGTGGATGCTAAAATTTCATCATACCCATCTTTTCCTACACAGCCACCCTGGATTGACGCAATGCTCTCTGATAAAGCCTTCAAATAAATACATTCAAGCAGAGGGAAATATCACTGCACTTGTTTAGAAGTTTGGGGTTTTTGTGGGGATTTTAAGTGTTTTGCTCCTCCTTTACCTGCATCACAAAATATCTACATAGATGCACAATATCTAGACCCACAAAAAAATAAGTTAGCTGATAACTTTCACAGCTAAATTGAGGTGTTTTAACAAACACATTCTGATTCTACTGGGCATAATAAAGACACTAAAAGGCAGTTAACAGCAAAACACTGATGGACAACATTTTTCCAACAGGAATTAGTGATCTGACCAAAGGTGAAATAACCACTATGGATCAAATCCACTATTTTAACAATTTATAACCAAAGTAATTATGTTCTGCAAAGTCCTGAGCACTTCCAGACTATACACAATATGGGGCTGCTTTTTCACTGAGAGAAGCACTGTATTAATTTTCACCCAGGAGAAACTGTAGAGGTTAACAGAGACAAAGCTTTAACATACCCTATGCACTATTTTGATTTTTGCTCAAATTGGGGCCATTTCCACTTCTGGCTCTTAAGTACTAGGATACTGCTTTGAAGTTTACAGTGCCAAGATTACAAAGCACATAAAATAAAATTTAAAAAACATCAACAACAATACATTTTAGCAGTAATTACCTTCTCATTACTTTACGTTTTGAAGTACAGATTTAGGTTTTTTTATTTTATTTTTCCAGCAAAGAAGAGTATGATGAATGTGGGCTTACATGATCATAACGAAGGACAGGGTCATCTGCACTCTCAAAACTATAAATTTCTAGTACTCCATCATCTCTTCCAATGAGTAGATCTTTAACTCCATCTCCCAGAATGTCAAAACTATCAATACACAATATACCTAACAAAAAGAAAACAAAATCTTTTACTTGATCTTTGTTTGTGACACAGTAATATACAGGCCACATTAAACTACATAAAAAGAGATTCTTGGTTGACTTTTAAGGTTTTATTAATGCTATTTCTGCATGAGTCCACTAGAGGGCTGAAGTCCAGCACCTGTGCCTGAGGTTCAAGATGGTACAGTGGGTTTTATATTTATATAATATCACAGAATGGTTTGGGTTGGAAGGGACCTTAAAGATCATCTAGGTCCAACCCCCTTGACATGGTCAGGGACACCTTCCACTAGACCAGGCTGTTAAAGCCTCACCCAATGTGGCCTTAAGCACCTCCAGGGATGGGGCACGTTGATGAGACACATACCTCCTCTCTTTTTTTCATTTCCAATTTCCCACTTAGGTATAGGCTTGGAACCAGTAATCTGGACAAGACCCAGTTTACCATCAGAAGTTCCATATATAATTTCTTCTCCAGAATCACCTAAACACATAAATTGAATTAGAATTGATAAATTCAGGTACACCCATTTCAAAGATTTGAAAATATCATGTAGTTAGACTCTACAGCCCAGGAGAAAAACAAAATATTAACACTAGTGTTGTATAACAGGCTTTAAAAACAAAAACAAATACACGAAAACTGCACTTGTTCTCATAATTTCTTCATGGCTAGCACTCTTCTGTGTATGAATGCCCCCCTGCACTGAAATTCTGCCTAAAATGCTTTCATAATCCAATACGTTAAATTTCAGGCAAGACAGGGTATTAAGTTGCCTTTACAGAAGAGAAACAAAGAGATTCATTCAGAACGTACATCCAATCGTGAATGTTATGCCAAGATTTAAGCAAGCAAGAATTACTTTTCCAGTCCAGCTCTGGATGTCATTGTCACACAATCTAAAACTGAAACTAAATCAAACCCCAGATTAACACATTAAAGGGATTTCTATCAGGTTAGAATGGATTAGCAAGAAGGATGATCAAACTATTTTAAGCTTGATCCTTCCACAGTCTTAGTTCATGTGAGCTCTACTCAATATTCTCATCCATCCACAGACGGATGCAACTAGCAATTCCAGTTATGGAAAAATCCATGTGTAAAAGAAATGCAAATCCAGGACTTTGACAAAGCCCCCAAAAGTCCAATTGCTATTTACACAATGAGACCACTTTACATCTCACTGCTACTGTAAAAGGCTTTCAATTAAATGTGAATATCATTTAGAACTGCCTAAAAAAGTCATACGGGTGTGTATATTCTGTTTACTGCTGCATTTTTAACATCACCTTAAAAATCAAGGCAAAAAATCATCTTAAAAATATAGTAAATATATAAATATATACATCTTAAAAATATAGCAAAATAACATTTTTTAGTTGTGCATATATTCAAAATCTTGTTACCCCCATTTCCATTGTTTAAAGCAAGAACAGTAGGTGGTCCAGGAACTTCTACTTCATATAATAAATCAGATCCCTGAAGACAAAGAGAACTATCTTGAATGAGTTTTGGGGAAAACAGAAACAAAAACAAAAACCCAACCACACCACCAAACCAAAAACCTGACAAAACCAAACCACAAAAACAGAAAACAAAACAAAATAAAAATCCCTAAACACGAACATGAAGGAAAAAAAAAAAACCAAAACCCACAAGCATAAAGACAAAATAATTACGGATATGCTTCACATATACAAATTCACAATACCTATGGGAAAAGCATTTCTAAGCCAAAACATATATTTATTTATATAAATAAAACACAGGACACTTAAAATGTGTTATTATTAAAAATAATCCACAAATTAGTCTGACGATTTTGCTAAACCTCTTAATATCACTCAGACTTGTTGCAAAATTTGTGAGAGCAAGAATTTCCAAACTGATAAAGACTTAAGACATTTAATTCCCTTATGTGAGTACTTCTAGTTAGAAGGGACCAATTTGTTATCACTTCCATCTATGAATTCCAAAGCCTATTTATAGTGGTTTTATTAATCCTCATTCTGCAGATTTATAATAATGATTTTCCTTTAAAAAAAAATAAGTATCAGAACAACAGACAGTAACACTGCCAATTAAGATACCACATACTTATCCTTATGATGTTTAAGCCATGCTGATATGCTGAGTCCCTTAAGAATTAGTCCAATTCTATGGCATCAATAAATAAAACAGCAAATATTTTAACCTGTAAAACTCTGAGGACTCTATCCTGACATGCAAGTACCGGTGTAATGCAATTCACTTTATCTACAGGAAGGCAGAGAACATCATTGATTTTATCTCCTGATAGGTAGTAGTGCTGGTCTTTGCAGTCACAGTAATGGTTATAGATATAGCTCGCACAAAGGAAGAGATCTGCTCCTGAAATATGCCTGAGAAAAAGAAAACACTTCCTGTAGCATTTTTCCCAGTATAGCAGCAATGAGAGTCTTTAAGCCCTACAGTACACACACACCACTGCTTGCAGATTCAAGGCACTAGCGCACCCTGAAAGATGTTCCAGCTTTTTTTTTTAATGAAGGCTAAAACAAAGTTATTTATATATATATTTCTATCTCCTGTGTTGTCTTCATGTAAAATCCCAAGCATATCTTTATAGAAATGTAATTAATATATTTTGATGGCATTAATTAATCTCAAACCTGTTTATATAATGCAGCATCTTACACCATGATCCTGGTCTGCTACAGGAAGGGCATGTAGACATCACACACCATGACAACATCCCCAGCTCTGCCCGCCTGCATTTGCCCTGATGTGAGTGCCTCCAAACCCCCTCAAACCCCCCCTACTCTTCCTAAACTTCACTGTGACTTTCTAAGTTCCTTCCTACATGTCATGGCACAAGCTAAAGCTGGACTGGCACTTAGTGTTACCTGTGAGCATTCAATACAGCAAAAAAATTATTACAGAAAATCATAAACAACCTGCTACAGATATGAATTAAATGCAAAACATTATACATACATAGCTTTGATGCTTTCAGTGAGGTTAGTTTCAAATGAAAGAAACTGCTTCCCTCTTTTGGTGAAACCTCTAACTTCCGATCCTGTAGCCACAAAAATTTTCTCTTGTGGTGTATTAAGAGCTCCTCCCAACTCCAATCTTGCAATTTTTTGGCCTGGAAGTGTCTTGAACACTGTCTGGAAACATAAAGGCACTTTTCATCATCACAATATTGTATTAATGGTAACCTTCTAACACAAAGGATAATAAAACTGCTTTACAGTTCCTGGCAAAACTAAGGATACTGAGGATTACATGCAGACAAAAATGTATCTGTAGTTTTCTCTTCAGCATCATCACAAAGAAATCAAGTATTTATAAGTCACTAAGTATAAACTGCTATAAAATATAACAAATTAAGACTTTATTATTGAAGTGTTATTCATCCATAGGACAATTTCAGCACTACTGATAGCTGTAAAACACACATATTCACTCCCTCCCTGCCTCTCATATGTTGCATTCTTATTCCAGGAGACTACATAGATTTGCATTGCTATAGAATCCTTATGAGCTGGCTAGGAACCTCACCAATAGGAAAAAATTTAAATGATAGATTTTTATGAAGCTAGGCATAAGTCTAGGCTCATAGAAAGCAATCCATCACTGCAGGTGATTCTTAAGAAGAGAGACTTAAGCCTCACTAAAGTGCAAAGCAAAAGGTGTCAAATTGACCTTTTCTGTGATGCTATACACTAGTGTCTTACCTACAGGTGGAGAACTATGTGCTTGTCCAGGTATGAAATCAGCATACCCTGATCATGGCTGGGTATCAGTCCACAGCTCTGCCTTGAGAGCTTCCACAGGTGGCTTATCTCCCATGTCAACAAAAATACACTTTCAAAGCTCATTAGGAAGAATACTTTAAAAATAATTTTTTAAACGAAACATTTCTACTTACCACAGCTTCCCCCTTTTTAATGCCAAAGCACGTAATGACCCCATCCTGATCTCCAACAACTACCTTCAAGAGTATAACACATCATTTATCAACAAAGCATAAATTTTATTTTAAAATATTTGTCTCCCTATATTAATCACATTCTTCTATATTTAAATACTTTACATTCTACAGTACTCGATTTACACAGCTGCATGCTTTGGAAAGCTAGATAAACTGCTATAGGCAGGACACTAAAGTTCAAGAACAACAGGTAAAGTGACAGCATTTACAATCCTTTCTCTGCTTCTACTTGTAAACATCAGCCACGATCAGGTGGAACACTCCACAAAGTCATATTTGGGAAAACAGTTGTATTTTTGTACTAAGAATTTATTATCTTAACAAAAAAAAAAGTGCATGACTTCTAATAAGCTTTCCTAACCAAGTTTCTTTAGCTTTAACTTATTATAAGGAAAACTAGAAAACTTCCACCTATATTAAATGTTATCAGAACAGAAGAAGAGAAACACACAAGAACTTCCTTGTGCTTTCAGCAACGCCCTAAGTTTTGAAAACTCCTTATTGGCTCTAAAAGTTTTCCAGAAACCCATCCAGACCTTTTTATCCCCTGTATTTTTTCCAAAAGTTTTCCAAATAGTTCAAAAAATTTGGTTCCGAAGTTTTTCCCTAGGACAAAGAAGGTTACTAACACCATCACGGGACACTGCACACCCGGTAAGAAGTTACCAGCCGCACAAGCAGTGCATTACCCACAGCCCCTGCCCGCTTACCTTCTGCGTGGCCTTCCGTCCCGAGGCGGGAAGCAGCCTCATGGTCTTCTGAGCCGTCACTCCCACCTGTGTGCAGACACAGCCTTCACCCGAGCTCCTTTCGGCCCCGGCAGCCCCGCACACGGGAGGGGAGCAGGGCCGAGGAAGGCGCAATGCTGCGGGGACCGCTAGTGCCCTGATCCAGCGCGCAGCCCTCTCCCACCCTCCCCGGGCTCCCCTCACGCTCCTCCCCGCCAGCCGCGGGGGCTGAGCGCGGCTGGTCCCCTCAGGGTGTGAAGCCAGAGGCCTGCCCGGCCCCGGCTGCCGGCTCCACCGGGAGGCGTTTCCCGACCCGGCCCCGTTGCCGGAAGCACCGGGACCCTCCTCCGGGTTTCTCACCAGCCCCACCGCCCTCCCGTGAAGCCGCCGGACGGCTCCCCATCACCGGAGGGCCTCCCCGCCCCTGTTCGCCCAGGCCGCTCGCTGCCAGTCCTGCCCGCCCGCCCAGTGTAACAGCACCACGGTGCGGCCTACAGCCCGGGCCCACCTGCAGGTAGTCCACGCGGGCCAAGCTCAGCTCCATAGCGCAGGCCGGGAGCGGGTCCCACCCGCGGCCACTACCCCAGCGCTCCCACAGCTCCCGTTACCGCGGCAACCTCCGCCTGCAGCCAACATCGTCCCCATCTGGCTTCCCATTGGCTAGGGCTGACGGCGAGGGGGCGGGCCCGCAGCAAGGGGCGCGCCGCGATTGGGCACAGGAGCGGAGTCGTGCACGTGCCGCGGGGCGGGGAAGCGGGGCGGCGGTGAGGCGTGTGTGCCCGCCCGCTCCTCCCCTCGCGGGGAGGTGTCGAGGTGCCGGCAGTGGCCGCGGCTCCGGGGTACCAGGGCCCCGGGGCTGGAGCACTAGGTAACGAGCGGGACGAGAGGGAGGGTCAGTAAAGTACGAATAGTTTATTTACCAATTAAGCATCAGAGGCATTATTTAGACCAGTAACAAAATACCAGCCCCGCACAGAGTCTGAATTTTAAAAAAATCATTTCTAGCACATAAAGAGTAGCTTTGGACTGAGTTCACATTACCTTCCAAAATTGTTAAAAAAAAAAAAAATATTCTAGTCCTTACTCTTAAAATAGGCAGAATTAAGAATCTGGAGTTGTGGGTACATATATATACATCTATGTTAAACAGTGCCACTACAGTTACATTCACACTTACCTGATTTCGTTAATCCATTGTAACCGTGAGGTCTCAGCTTTATACACGTTATTAGCATCACTAATATAGAACAAAGATTTCAAGTAATCCTCCACTGATCTCTAGCTGATTTATCCTATTCATACCCAGTTGCTGCAAGGAACAGAGTACTATGCTGTATCTGTTATTTTGTTTTTCTTGCAAATTTAGTGCAAAGAATTCTCCATGTGTATTCATAAACCTGTTGAAATTCCAGCAACTCATACCATTATACCTTTTTAATGCATAAACGCAAAAAAAAAAGTCTTGCTTTTGGGCAATTAAAATGAAGAGAGCGATCTTTTTGTGATGAGTTAATAAAATTTCCTAAGACTAAATTCCAGAGAAGCTGTACATAAAGTTATTTAGTGCTAAAAATCTACAATACATTTTTCAAGTATAAGATATGGAAATATTATTGCCAATAAATAGTTGTGCTGTAGTCAAAGCCATGGTTCCTTTGCTGAATCATTCACATCTCAACACGTTAGGATTTAGTTTCTCACTGAGTTTGTGTATTAAAATCGCCAACTCTTCTGTTGCTTGGGACTTATCCTCCAAAAGTTCGTAGCGAAGACTGGAGATGTCTTGTTTGATTTCCTTTAATTCACCTGTATTAATCGTGGAAAGAAATACTTGTCAGCAAAATTGAACATTCATTAAATCCCATTCTGTTAAGTGACAGCAGTGCATATTTCAGATTACTTCCTACTCCTCATGAGAGCAGGTGCAGGGGTGGGCCAGGAGGCTTTAGCTCTTCCTCACTCTCAGTGAGATGTGACTGCGTGTCCATCCCTAGGCAGTACCAGAAGTATTTTAATAGTCTAACAAACTCTAATGTTGTGCTTCACATGTATACAGAACACCAAAGACTCAAAAAGCCCTCTATGTAGGTTAATTAATTAATCACAGTAACACTGCTGAACAGCTGGTAAATATTAGTATCCCCCTTTGAGAGAGAAGGCAAAGAGAAGTTTTTCTGAAGTGATGTGCCAAGATCACACAGGAAAAGTGTGGCAGAGCTGGCAATAAAACTCACAGCTTCTGAGTCTCTCTCCTCTTCCTTACCAATACCCTTTGAATTAGAAAAAGTCAACCAATTTAAAATTGTGTTACAATTTGACACAAGTGAAAAAAACCACATTTAAATGAAGATGATTGTCAAGGCCAGGCTTATAACAAGCAACAGTATGTTTTTCATTATAGGATATTCATTTTAAGAGCAGAAGCTTTTAAAAATATTCAAATACTCGTCTCCCAGCAGGTGTGAGTGAGGCATTTCAATTCCTACACAGTAGCCACCGCAAGAAATGACGTGTCACGTATGAAATTAAAGACTACGGAAGAATACCTAAATCCTCTAGTGATGCAAAACAGGAAAAAATCTCTTGACTTATGTTTAAAATAGCTGCAGTACATGAGAATGCAGAAGTTTTCTGCTTAGAATATAGCAGACTTCAAAAATTGTATCTTCCAAGGCTGGATCTACACATCAGGTACCAATGAGATGGGCGTGACACAAGAAGCACTGCCTCTCTGTGTAGAGGTTCAGGGGTTAGCTGACTTGCTCAAAGTGGACTTTATGAAAATTCTTGATAAAGCAAGAACCACAATGTCCATGAACCACGATTCTTCTGTGCTGTTTTGCTTATCTAAACACATATATGCAAACACCAAACGGGCACCAGGGCACTAGAAAGACTGGTACACCACTGGCGCTGTTCATGCAAAGAGTCTTTCCATCGCTCACTAGGCAGGCAAATTCCCCCAGCACAGAGCAGGAACAGGAGGAAAGCAATATGTGACAAAAATCATCTCCGATTTTTGCAAATGCAGCCTCTTTCTTACCTTCATTTACTTCATCATTTTCTTTGTCCACTTGTGCTTTCAGAACATAACGTTTTATCAGTCTTTTCATTATTTGCTGCCAGATTAAAACAGTGATATAACCAGGTGAGCATATACAATCAAACTCCATTCACTTTTCTTTCTTAACTATCTCCCTCACACCTGGCTAAGTGAAAGAACAAGCAGCCCCAGATTCAGCAGCTGCCTCACGGGCTTTTTTGGTGGCATGCTGAAATTCATCATGACACTAAAGCACCTTTCTCATCCAACTGCCTCTTATTTACAGAGTATCACAACTTTTTGTAGGGAATAGGGCACCAGGGAAATGCCTAAACACACTAATTTAGGCTTTAAGTAGCTTCAGCGTAGGTCTACCCTTGCTAAACTCAGTTCACATGTGAAAGGATTTGTGATATGAGACAGATATTTACCATTTAAAAAGAAAAAAGGTTGAAATTTTACATTATGACAGTGCACCATCAGCTGTAAAAGTATTCATTAAGATGACAGCCGTACTGCCAGGGTTCCTTGCATGTACTAATATTTGTGTACTGTGTTACCATACCTAATTTCACGGGGCTTGTCTAACAGAATTTGCACCGGTTGATTACATACTTTCAACATTTTCACTAGGGCAATAAGAGCTATTTTTTTCTTTTATTTCTGAGCTGAAAATAAACCAGGAAGGTAATATCTGACAGACTCCCTTTTACCAGAAAGGAACATTCCCATCTGTGGGAATGTTGAATGTCACATGAGAAGAAAGGAAGGGAAAGTAATGCTAAGCTAGTCAGCTCAATGTTTTTGCATCCCTTCCTCAGAAATCAGTTTCACATGTTGGCTTCTTACACTTTCCATACTGGGACATCAAGCGAAAATCTAACTTTTGTACGGGCTAGTTTTTTAAATGCTTCAAATAATGGGGCTTGAACAATAACTGTCTCTTTTCCAGTAGCATCCTGGAGTCCGATTTCTACAGGTTTTTTTATCTGGTGAAGGCAAAATGTACTTGAAACACAGAAATCTGCTAGTACCTTCACGCAGTTCTATTACACAAAACAGCGACCAATGTATGTACTTACCTGATAGCGTGTTGGCTGATTGAGAATGCTGTTAAAACTGTGTGATTCAAACACTCTGGAGTTGGACTGAGTGAAAAGGTTTAACTAGGAAGAAGGAAGACAAAATCAAAATATATTATGGAATTCACAGTTAGAATTCAGCTCCATTTTTTTCTTGGAGACTTTTTAGGGTTGTCTCCGTAGTCACTACATCAGAATACTATTTCCAAAAAGAAGAAACTGAGACTGCCTTATTTGTTGTTTTTGGTGTTGTTTTTTGTTGTTTTTTTTTTAAACACTGATCATTTTAGCCATCCTATTCATAGCACAGCTTCAAAGCAATTGTGTTCTCACAGCTGAGGAAATAATGAATTATGACTTGGAGGCAGGGATGAGTGGCCAAAGCAAGAAGACTCTCTAAACTGGCTTTAACAAAGAGCTGTTGTGGATCTGCACTCTTAAGCACATGTTTAACTACAAATACCTGCTCAAATCTATTTCTGCTTAGTTCCAAGTGTTTTTCTAAAGCCCCATTTTCAGGAATAGTAATCTATTTCAAAAAATGGTTATTGTGCAACTATTTGAGAATCATGAAGCCATCAGATTTCAAATAATTTAAGACTTTTGTGGCAGTGGGCTAGAACCAGAAGGGAAAAAAGCCTTGGAGAAGATGGCTTTGTGATCAATGCAGAAGGTTTGTTACTACCAAATTAGGGACCTACCTCTTCTCTCAGATACATTGGTGAGGATGAATTAAAAAAATATATATCCATAGAAGGGTCAACCCCCTATCTGTATCTGTCATTAATTTTCTGTGTGGCCAATTAAAAGTCACTGTATCAACGATAGCTGACCCCTCTGGAGGGTTAAGGAGAAAAGTGAAGTCAGCCCGCATCTATACAGTAAGCTTGATGATTTCCGTAACTGTCATGTATACTGTGCCTGTACTGCATACCGCCTGGCACTTCAGCTGGGCCACAAGTGGGCTATTTTCACCTACTCCAGGTTGCCCACCTTCTTGTGGGCAATAAGACATCAGCTCAGCCACCGTTTTTATTAGGGAGTGGGACAGGATTTGTCTTTGTAGAGTATGCCAGCCCAGCCTGACAGAGGAGACTGTGGGCTTCCTTTCCCACGGAAAAATAATTTGGTTTGAGGTCCAAGAAAACTAGCTCCATCTGACCTGTCTCAACAGTGACTCAGGGAGGATTTTAGTTCTTTAGTGACTTACTTTCTAAGCATGACAGCAAGTACTGCTGTATGGTATGTCAGTACTACTGAATGTTTTGTTATAAAAGGGTATCCTGGGGTGTTGAGGGTTATTTGCTTTATTTTTTAAACACATTTGTACAGTGACTGGAGAGAACTGATAAAGTTCAGGCACTCCGAGCACTAGAGAGTGAAAGATGAGCAGTTAGTATCAAAAAAGCGCTTATAGCTAAACTGATTTAAACTGACATTTTTATTAACGTGTATCTACTTTCACTGCCTACAGAAAACTGAAGAAAATATTTTCTTTATTGAAGATTCAGTACCAACAGCTCAGAAGTCTTACGCTCCAGAAAGGTCTTTCAGAAAATATCAGATTTTACATTTCTGGTAATTTACAGTAAAACAAATAAAAATTCTTTTCAAAGTATTGCTTTCAGTCTTTGTAATACACAGGGCCTTAAGACTAAGTATATATATAAAAAAAAGCTATGTGCATCCTCTTTAACCTGTCTGTGCCCCAGTTTGCCATCAGCAAAATAAGGGGAATTGTTACCTAATTTTCACACAGATGTTGTGACCCTGCATTCCATTACTATTTGTAAAGAACATTTAGATACCCAAATGTAGAATCTTATGGAAAAGCTCCAGATTATTACTACCAGTCACCCCTCTTTCCCGTTGTCTTCTGTTGCGAACACAGCTTTTGACAGTAGGAAGTGAATATTATAGTGACCACACTATCCTTTTCCTGTCCTAGTGAAAGGCCGTTTCCTCTCCTTAACCGGCCTTTTTTTTTTTTAACATGAAGTAAAAATCTCTCTAATGGAGGCCAAAAGCATCTTTAGTCAATATTTAGGTCATTCCTTGTGGGAATTATTTGCGTCTTTGAATACTCAGTTATTTTTGTTTTAACTGTGTTTTTCCAGTCACTAGACCTTGTTGTCTGAAGAAAATTTATTGCTTTTTTTTTATGCAGTACACTTAGGCAATTGGAAATACAGATCTATGAATATAAATGCCTGGCCAATTACCATACTATCAGCAGCAGCACAGATTATTCCCTAAAATGTAAAGAAAAGCCGAATGCTGGAATGGACACCCAATTCTTCACTGCAGCGAAAATATTTCAGTACCTACCCTAGATTTGGAATTGCCCATTCCCATTTCAATGTCCTTCTGTAGCCGTCTCCTCCTGCACTTAGAAAAGTTAACGATCCTCATGATGAAATAGAAAAAAGATTTGGGGCTTGGTACAAGACTGAATGGTGGAGGTAATGTTTTTCCATCATCAAAATATGATAACCAAAGTTTAGAACGAGCAAACTTCCACTCTACATCACTGTCATCCTGTGTTGAGATATAAAAACAGATATGTGCTTTGTTTTTATGAAATGCAAAAATGAAACTTCTCTTAAATATCTACCCTTTCTGTTTTTACAGACAGTGTTACTTGCTTTCTAGTTAGACTCCCAGTAGTTCTGCAAAAAATGCAACCACTTTATCAAGTCTATTTGAACTAAATTTCAGCTGTCTTTTTATGGCAACATTTCATTGACAATACTTAGTTAAAGCATGTGAACCATTTAAACAAATGTTATTTTTGCACTGAGTGAAAGCCGACATATAAACTCCTTGCTATTTAAAGAGGAACTTTTTGCGTTTTTTGAAGTCTTGTTTTTCTCGTTAAAGTGGTCACATGAATTTGGTACTCACACAAGTGACAAAGTATTAGCTCAAAGGCAGACATGGTGTAAAATGGTACTCACAGTTTTTTACAGAACCATGAAAAATAACTGATTTATAATGGAGTACAGAAAATATAAACTTTGTTGTCATGAAGAAACTGTGTTAAAAACGACAAACTGATTTTGTCCTAATACATTCTTACCGAAGTATTCCAAGGGTGGACTTGGTTTACTCCAAAGGTGAAATGTTTGTTTATTGTAACTATTTTTCCTGTTGAATTCCCTGACATTTCCCAGAAGTCACTGAAAATACCAGATATGACACATCCATTTGTACACTATGCCTTAGATAACCTTTTGTCTTTCCTGCTAGTGTGGGTGTGCACATGCATCTATGTGAATGCACACAGTACTCTTTGAATAATATCAGAACTTATGGTCTGGAAAACTGGCACTAGGAATGTACTTTTATTTTCATTTCAGCAACTTGGCATTTATTTTTAAAACCCAAGTATTTTCTCTACTTTAAATATACTGAATTTTTTATTGGAGTGGGATGCTAAATACTCCAACTAATTATCTTTAAAAATGAAAATACTTTATTATCATAATGAAAATCTTTCAATAAGCAACACAGCCAATAACTTTGTGTGAAATTCAAGTATTCATTCAACTGAGCCATTTGGCAGATTTGGAAAAATACTGCCATTGCATTTTCAGGGCATACGGCACAGCTCAGCAAACCTAGAATCAAGTTTGAATATCGTACCTAAAGCAGAAAAAGAAGCATATTTTACAAAAAAATCTTGTAAGCATTGCCAAGTGTGACTCAGTCAAAGCAACCTCGAAGATAAGCACCTGTATCATACTCCACGTATACCACAGAGGCATACAAATGTAATAAAGTATGCACAGCAACGATGCATGGACGTAAGTGTCTAATTCCTGCACATTTAGCTAAAAAGTTTGAGGACTGGAATTAAAAATCAGATTTCCATTTAAAAAACATATCAAAGTACATTTAACTTGTATCCTAATGATCCATCAAAGATTAAAATGCACTATGTTAAGGAAACATGCAATAAGCATCCTAAGGAAATTGGGAATGAACCTCCCATGTCTAAAATGTTACGCCCAGTAACTTTGTTTTCTACTTCCCAGCAGCCTTCACTTGAACATGACTTCAGATTTCAAGCTTTCTGGATAGACGACATCTCCTCAGATGCATGTATGTGGCACAAGATGAACTACTTGTTCAGATGCTGTAAGGTTCTGCAGCTTGGCTGGGTTGTTAGATCAAGTCAGTCCTAGGAATGTGGTATTTTTTGTTATCTCCTTTAATGAGGTAATCTCTTAATTGTATTTTTGCATATCAAGACATCCTCATTGAAATAATTCCTAATAATTCGGCCCTTTTTCAACCTAACCAAATACAACAACTTGAGAACAGAGTCCTACCTCGATTTCTTGATATGAACTGTTGATCATAGCAATCAGCATGTTGAGCAGAACTACCACCATCGTTACATTGTAGATGCCATAAAGAACATAACCAATGTTCTCTATGAACTTATGATCATATTTGAGGACAACAGAGGTTACTTCAGACAAGCCAAATATTGACCAAAATAAAGTCTTGAAACTTTCTTCCACTCTGTAGAAAAAAAAGATTGTTTGATTTCTCCACTGTGCTCCATCTATCCATCATACATAAAATAGTTGTAATAATACATGCAAAATAATAGTCCAGGAATTAGAGAAGTATAATATTTCCAGGTTTTGAGATGAGGGATATTCTCAACTCATTATTTTCCACTCTAACTGCAGGGGCAGACCTTCCCTATCCTAACAAAGCTAAAAATGCGGCTGATGGGAAGGAAACTCTTTCAAGAGCTTCTGATTAAGCCTTCCATTAGGAAGGGTGCACTCAGAAATGGGTAGCAGCAGGTTCAGCAACAAAACTGACAAACCAGATTTCATGGGATTTGTTCAAGACTTGTTGAAATCAGTAGGAACCAGGCACTTCAACAGCAGGCACCTCTACCCTTAAAGCTCTGGGTCTATGCTCCTGTCTCCATCCCATGGTCTGTGTGATTCCTGAGGAACTGAGCTGCCAAGGGCTCTCGGTGAGCTGCCAGAGAGCTCTTCAAGCCTCCAGGGCCTTTAAGAGTGGATCCTCTACAAGATCTCCTCCTCATGCTGCCATTACTCTTTCCACTCAGGAAACATTGCGACGGGTTGACTTGTCATGCAGTGAGGACACAGTTCACTGTAAAGCTCTATCCTACCTCACTGAGAGATGAGCTCATAAATGCAAGCTAAGAGATGATGGTACTCAATAAAAATTTTGATCCTACTTTTAAAATATGTCTTCCATTGTACCTTACACAATTTACTGGAAATTACTTCTTCCTCTGTGTTGCCAAGAAGTGAAGCAACAGACACTGTATTTTAATAAGTATAGCTAACATATGCCAGTATACATATCTTGAATTACCTGTTTTACCACTGATAAATTAAAAACACAAATAATATACTAATGGCTGTATAGTCTAGCAAAATAACACCACTGTTTAAGCAATGAATATTAATAAGCATTCCAGTAGTATGCATACTAGACACCCGATACCAAATACTGTAACACAAGTATCATTATATTGCATTATTTACCTACAGAAAGGACAATGACTAAGAGTAAGTGCAAAAATCGGGCTAAAATTAAGTAGAAAATAAGTCTGAAAATATGGCAGATTTTACAGAAGTCATGCCTCCTGTAGAAAGATGTGAGAAAAGGAAAAGAATGTCACAATCCTGTGGAGGTACTTCTGGTTTAGAATGTCCTAAATACTTACCACTTCCAGCATCACCTTGTTTCAGGAAGTAAAAAAAAAACAAACAACCAAACAAAAAACTTCTGAGATCATAGCAAACCATCTCATTGAATGAAGAGACACTTGTAAGTACCATTCTCCTGTATTCATGTGACTAACAGTTATGATTTAGACTGTAAACCTGATCCAAGAGAGTCCAATGCCATTCATAAATTTGTTTCAATACCAATCTAAGAGAGAAAAAAAAATATGCTATCTCCAGAATCACTAACTCTGTTTCTTGACAAAATTATCTAGAGGCCTATTATTAACACCATGGCTAAATCTGGGTATCAATTAGGTCTGATGAGGATTACAATTCTAGCAGTTACTCTGGGAAAATGTCATTCAGGAGAAATCAGTAATGTTTTATTGCAATTGATTGTCCACAAGTCTGTCTGGTTATCATAACATAGAGGTAAAATTATTTTAGACTGCAATGAAAGCTTCCATCATACAAGTAGGAAAGAACTGGTCTTTTGCATTCTGCTTTCTAAGGTTCTGAGATACATCATTTCCCACCAACTTCAATTGTCTTCAGTTTTATTTTAATGCTAGGAGAGAACATACAATATCTCGCAGATTTTGTTACCTTAGTGAAAAACTGGAAGTTTCATATTGGCTTTTTACTTAAACGTAACTTCATACTTACGTTGTAAAGGCTGGGTTTAGTTTAGCTCCCAGGTAGTAAGAATACAGTATGAACATTCCAATCATAAATGCAAGAAACACCATAATAAAAAGGACCATAAACTTGAAGATGTCCTTAACAGTCCTTCCAAGTGAAATCTGCAAAGGCCCAAAACTCTCATTTGCAGGCAGGATATACGCGATCCGAGAAAAGCTAAGAACAACAGCAATTGCATAAAGGCCTTCAGATATTATCTGAGGATCAGATGGGAGCCATTTATCTCTAGCTGGAAAATATGAAATATAGGGGTCAATATAAGGAGTTACTCATTCATCACACTGTTTAAAAAATAAATCTTGACAGGATTTTCCATGAACATGTCTGAATTTAGTTGAGACAAATATTTGAAGCGTCTAGTAGTCGCTACTCTATTCCTATTTCCTTCAAGTCACTAATGATGAATGTAAGTTACATTATCTTTTGCTACAAGAAAAATTATACTTGAAAAAACATGACCTTTTCTTAAGCAGTTTGCAGATTTCTAATCTGAACTATATAAAAATAAATAATTCCTTATTGCTTTTCTTAACACAACTATATTATTAGCTATCTTCAAAGCACTATGCTGAATACAGAAATGTATTCATATTTTGCATTTTATTCATGGGAAGTTAACATTGTTAGGTAATAAACAATTTCTAATCACACTAAGATTTTGCCATTGGTACAAGTCCAGGATATAACCTAGCTCCCAATGAACTCATGAAGATTTCTGCCATTACCTCAACGGAAGTAGGACCATGGTTTTTACCCACAATGTGCACAGAAGCAACTGAGTTATAAATTCATAAATAGTTTGTTACCCGAATTAATGCACTATCTTAGTAAAATACTACAAAATTAGAATGTTTGATATCAAAATACCATGTGTTTCTAAATGTGCATTTACATATGTACAAACTCAGATTGATTATATAGCAGTTAATGTAAATAACAAACCAAGTCTGCTATTATAACATATTGAGATAAAGCATATGCTAAAATCCACCAACAGCAAATACAGCTTTTGCTGGTGTTGCAAATAGAGATCCATCACACCTTTAGTTAGAATTTCTGCACTACAATAACTATTTAGTACTTTTATTCTATTTGAGCAGATCTTTACTTGTCCCAGTATCCTTCCTGCAGCAGGAAATGCTGATAGATCTTTATAAATACGAATTACTGTATCGAACAATTAAAAAAAAAAAACAACAAAATTTTATCTGTTGTGTACCAAGTCAAAAATAAAGTATAGCTTGCAAATGTTGAAAGTCAAGAGGGTCAAATTTAGCTCTAGTATAAACAGTTACAACAAATTATGGGCAGCTACATTTGAACTGATTTTATCCTTATGCCTATTGTTTGTTTCTAATATATTGTCAAACAAGCATCATAACAACTATTGTTTAAATAGCATAGAAACAAAAATATCGCAGCAGAAATTGTCAGACAATGCTACGAACACAAACACATGCAAATATTCATTTTAAGGCTTTGAAATGCTAGTGCATTCTTACCACTTTCCCTATGTTCAGCTCTGTGTGGCAGAAAAGTTAAACTCACCGTAAGTAAAATATTCTATTTCTGGAGGAAGTGTGACCTCAGAGAGGTCATTCTCCTCAATGTAATTGTCCACATATTGCTGTGCTTTTGTGGCCTGCAGGAATGCCAGAAGCCTCGCTGTGAAAGCAGCAATGAAAATGGACAGCATCCCAAAATCCAAAACATTCCATAACTGCAAAATATATTCCCTGGGTCCTTCCAGCCACAGCTCCTTGCATTCTGACCACATCATACCTGCAACATGAAATGAAAAGACATAGCAACGCTGGCCAATCTCTTTTCACTTAACATCTCCACATTTTCGCATTTCATTAAACCAGGTGGCACCAGTGGAGCAAAATACTACTTATTTGCAGTGTCACAGAGTCATCATTACACCTTCAGTAAGGCTCTCTTGGTTTCGACAGGGTTGATCAAGTGGCAAGATACTAACTGATACGTGCGGATAAAGCTCAGCCATCTCCACACAGGGTAGTGTAGAGCCACGACTTTGCAATGAAAGCATTATGGCCTAGCACCATGACAGGATGCTGTGCTTCTGAAGAAGGAAAAACGTTAAACGTTGAAAAAGACCTCTTCTCATTTCCTTACCATTTTCTTTCATTAAACAGTCCTGAATCAGAAGGGTTAATTTTAACAGAGAAGAACAACTACCCAGCTATACAGATAACCAAATATAAATGTCAGAATTATAAAACTGGTTCTCCCACTTCACAGAATAAGATGCTTTTCAGCACAGAAAGTGGAATTGGCTATGTTAATTAATTTTTCTTACTCAAACTTCTCCTCAGATACTAATTTACATGGAATTAATCCAGATCACAGCCTCATCATTAGCTAGAGATGCAGTTATTGGGAATCAAGAGTTTTTCTTAATTCAGAAAAGTTTATTTGGAAAAACACCCCTCCAAAACCAACAAAAGGACAACACCCCAACTTTTTTCCTTGTTTCCTGGCTGGGTAATTCAGAGGGAGCACTGCTGTCCCCCCAACCATACTCGCAGCAGCCATGCACTGAATTGGCCTGAGGCTGGTTGTCTCGAGTGCGCAAGAAATTTATCCCAGTGGCTGAGTCCTAGAGACCACCAAAATCTCCATCCTTGCCTTCTGTCAAAGGAAGAGGCAGCTCCCCATGAGTATAAAGTGGGATTACCAGAAGGCAGCATACAAGGGATATGCATCTCCCTACTCCAACAGAGTTTAAGATAAAGCAGTGCCTAAACCAGGAGTCACAGGTGATCCAAGAGGCAGAGTGGGGCACCTTTTCGCAACAGCCACACTACTTTCTCTTCTGCAGCCTGTAAAAGCTGAGAATGCTACATTATCATGTGGGTAACTGACATTTCGCTACATAAAGCACCCGACTCTGATGAAATTCCAGAAGATAGCATTTTTTTGCCAGAGTTTCAACAAGACTGAGGGCTGATTAGGTTTTGTGAAAAAAAAAGAGTGAGTAATGAGAACTGACTCATTAGCCCCTTGACACTGCTAGAAACTGTGATTTCCCCACTTTCTACCTAAGCAGCAATGCTGCATAAGCACTGATGTGCTGGCACATTAACACCCAGCAGCAGGAACTCCTGACTTTCCAGCATGCATCACAGCGGAGGCTTCCTGATTCTATCTAAGCAAACCATTTCAGTAAACTATAATTTCTGTCTTGTTCTCTTCAGCAAACCTGTGCTCCTGTTACAAATGCTAGAATTTATTTTAGCCTATGCTGCAAAAGGGGCAGCACAGAGATGCTCTGATGCTCTTGCCATTTCTAACACACTGTTATCTGCCCTAAGGGCTTATCCTAACTGTCCAGCAGCTGGAGCAAAGGTTTGGGACCTGGGCTTCTCTCCTTTCTTTTAGGATTTCTATCTGCAGGAAAACACCTGACAAAGAGATGAAAGGGCAATATACCTACCAAGTACCCATACCATGATCAGCATTTCTGTCCAGGTGAACTGGGTAGTCTTCACCCTAAAAATCTGCTTAGGGTAATCAGTAACAGTCACATTCGGCAGCGTTGTTATGCCTTCAAATCTGTCTGAAGCATTGAACACCAGCAGGCCTAGGAAAATAATGAAGGATGCTGCATGTGCCACAAATTTCATAAATGGGCTTCGAAGAATTCTTCCAAGCTGCAAAGGCAGAATGAAAGCAGTCACTCAGTCTCCTCAAAGAAACAAACTCTTTCATCAGGTATTTCAGGAGCATAAATGGGCACTCAGAGCTCAGTACAGTTCAAAGCTTCATTTTTGAAGGACACTCTTCCAAATACACTGAACTGGAAAGTGGTGCTTCATCATTTCAGACCAAAGTCTCCCAAAGGCAGCCTCATGGGAGCATGTTAGTGAGTGTTCATGCTACGCCATTAACACTAGATGGCAATGTTTGAGGGGAAAAACTCCAATGAATTAACAACATACAATGGCAGTGACCAGAAAGAGTTTGATCTAATAGCCACAGATACCAATGGGGGGGGGGGGGGGGGGTGGAAACAAGCTCCTGCAAAATAAATAAATAAGATGTCCCAACAGCAAAATGCTTTCTCTGCCCACAAGAGAGTACTATTAGCTTGCCTATGACTGTAACCTACGTCTAGGAAAAATTACAGACTCACCTCCTCAGCTCTGATTATTGTATTCCATCCACAGAACTTACATAGTCAGAGCTCAAAGTCACAAATAAATAAATTGTGTCTACTAAAAATCACTGTTCCATTACAATGGAGTCTGAAGGACAATATCAGAAATATACTATTTTCAAATAAATTCAACTGACTTCATGAATATCTGCACCTAGTAGAAGGACAAAACAGCAACAGCAGAGGCAGTGCTTCTGCACTGGAAGAGAGGACCAGCTCTCTCCAGAAGATCACACTTGAAAGAGCAACGGGCCTGTCACTGTTATTCACTGCATGAAAAAGAAGAGTCTGTGACCCCACCAGTACCAGTCTTTTCCTGCAAGCCAGCAGCACAAGTGCCAAGGTATAGCCCACCCACCCAAGGGCAATGCTGCCAGTATCCTTTATTTAGGCAGCAAAGGTCTCACGTTGGCAGTGCTGCTGTGACCCCCCCACCCTGTACTTGGTGAACGCAGGTATCGGTGAGGCTGCACCACAGACAGCAGTTCATGCATTGGCTCAAGCATAGAGATGGTGCCAAGATTCCTTAACACACTCTTTGGAGACTTCCTGCTACAAATGCACATGTAAGTTCACTTGTCCTTCCCAGCCAGCTTCCCTTTGGAAGGAGTGGTACCTTTGGAATACGCCCCCTTTCTGTGGCCTGAGCGGGACGGTGCTTGTCTCTGCACAAGATGTGACAACGTAGGTGCTGGACAGACTTCATCTTAGCTGCTGCATAGCTCTTAAGGCCAAAGGTCTCCTGTCTCTTTCAGTACAGCAGAACAATATACGGCTCTGCATATAATGCCTGATCTTTATTAATATTAATATACCGTTCTAATGTGCACATACATTACCATTCTTCAGTAATCCAAAATCCCCTGTCAAGAGCTGCGTTATTAGCAGTATTATATAACAAGAAAAAAAACAAGTTCAGCAGATGGGGAACTAGAAGTAGCTTTCTTATTTCAAGGAACGGTTCTCCTGAAACTGGGGTCAGCTACTATGAACTAAGCAGATCAGCACACACTACACAGCATTTACTACCTGTACAAACAATCTCAGATTCCCTTCCTGCTCCTGACCTTCAGAAAGCATTTTGTAATTACAATATCAAACAACTGATCTGAATGTACAGTACTTTTATTTGACATGAGCACCAGGAAAAATGTCAGGTGTTTCTGGTACTGGGAATTAAAGCTCAAGGACAAATGTCACTTTTCCATATTAGACACTAGCTAAAAAAAGTATATTACATTTCTTTGATATGGAGCCGTGAGTGAGGAATATCTTTACAACAGATAATCATAGAAAGTGACATTTCAGAGAATAATGAGTAACAATTATGCTATTTCATAAAGTTTTATCTTTAAACTAAATAAATATTTAACCCAGAGAAAATGCCAGATTCCCTTGAAATATGCAGGAGATGAGCAAAATCTTATCCTTTTTGAGGTGAACTACAAAAGCAAAACATAAATGAGTGAAACTTACATTTTCTTGCTTCACACTTGTTAAGGAAACAGAATTTAAAGACCACTTTTTTTTTTTTTAAGTTAATGTTACAGAGAAATCATCTTTCTCCTTCTGATTTACCAAATATCTATCATATGCTTCATTTGCAGACAATTCACATGTTACAGACTGGGAAGATTTCAAAGAAACTGCTGTTATTTTCATTGTGAGATCACGAGGAAAGCTGGAAGCACCCATGTATTTTCATGTCATTTTAAGAAGGTGTTTGGAGTTTCCCTCTTTTATAAATATACCCTATGACATGGTTGGAATACTACATTTAATTTCTGTTCTATTGTTCACCTAGCAAACAGACCTTGTAGGGCAGTAATAACAAATATTTTACTTAATCTTAAATTCTGCACCAGTAAAGTCAACAGATGTTCTGCTAATGGTTTATATGGAAACAGCAGCAGACCTTAAGAGGCCACCAGAGGAGACTTATTATGGAATCTGAGTGGTGACTTTCAAAAAATCCATGTTACTCCTACAAATACATAGCATAGATTGTGAGGTGAACTACAGAAATTTAACCCCCCCCCCAAAAAAAAAGGAAAAATAAAAAAAAAGAACTCTTAATCAAGAAGTTTTTTCTTTTTTAAACTTAACAATTTATTTTTATACTTCATCACTGTGGTCCCCTCTTTACAGTGCAAATAAAACAAGTAGCATCTTTGGCTCAAGGCTAGAGATTACTAAAAATAGCATAATGGGTTAAAATTTGGAAGCAGCAGAATTAGAGGTACAATATTGCATTTTGAATGCCAGCAACTGAAAAAGAGCTCCCAGAATAGTACAAGATATGCAATTTATAAAAGTCAGTACCCTGCTACATGGTGCAATCCAATAACCAATGGCTAGAAATGGAAGGCCCAATGCCACAACCAGCACAACCAGACACTTGATAGCTATGGTCTGCTCCCGTAATCCTGAGAGATTTTCATACCAGATTGTCAGTAGCTGTTGCTGACAGTTTGGATGGGCCACAAACTGTAAAGAAAAAGAAAGAAAACCAAGACACATTATAATTTGGAAGAAGAGTTATATAACTGCTACATACACCATCAGTGAACTTGAACTATCTGGTGTTTAGACCTTACGAACCATGCTTTTTTTTCCCCCTTTCCTTTAAAATAAAGGTGAGTAAATGAAGAAACTGCTGAGCTGACTTAAAGAAGCACTTTGGGGACGGGGTTGCACATGGGGCAAGCCACCATTGAAAGAAGCCTTGTACACATTATTAGAACAGTTTCACATACCTGACTAGATCCTGTCAGAGCTGAACCTCAGCCCTAACTTCCGACAATTTCTCAGCAAATCAAGCTGACCCAAGGCCCATGTGAAATTTCTGTGGAGACTGAAAATTGTGGTCTGACCGTAATCCACCATTAGCCTCTCCCTTTCCTGCATGTGCTCTTCACAGACCTCCTCAATCATGACTGCCATTTGATTTGTTTCTTTGACAAAGGCTCCAAATATGTCCTTGCCCATCTATACATATGCAGTTTAAAACTTACTGAGGCAAGAAATAAGTGAATTAAGCAGAGCCAAGACATTATCAAGGACTTCCGTAACCAAGTGCTTTGAAATAGGGAAAACAAACAAATCAACAGCCTACACACACACACACAACAACAACAAAAAAAAAAAGGAAGCAAGCTAGACAAACATCAAGACAAAGAAATAGGGCATTCAAGTGAATTTATCAGGATCTAGTCACAAAAAGACAATCAAACAGACAAGTGGAAAAATAGGTTTATGATTAATGCTCAACTTCTCCTCGGACTGTTATTACAACACAAACTTGCATTTCTGAGCCTTCTGTGCAAATTTCATTCATCTCTTGTTTCCACAGATCCTCCTCCAATCACCCCAAAGTTCAAAGGGAAAACAGAATTACATGTTAAGATACTGACACATTTTAAGGATCCACTAAAAAAAAAAAACCACCACCTCACAGCCACAAACAGTCAACTTCCAGCTTTCTCCTATGGAGCAAACATATGCAAATGTTATTTTCCTAGCTCCAGTAAGATTTCACTATGTTTACAGGGAAAATAAATTATTCCCAAATTAATTACAGAATGACAAAACAATCTGCAGCCAACAACTGCATTTGTTTAGATATGCTTTAAATTTTATTTTACTAAAATCACCTTCGGTTGAGTTTGTTGAAGGGTAAGCACATATTGCTCTATTTTTAACGCATTGTTGTATTTCGTTAGAATGACGCAATCTGCTATACGGACAGAGGAGACTGTATAGCCACTCTATCAGGATTATTTCATGTAACCTGGAGTCTGCAGCCCATGTTGGGTGCTGCTGCTGAAGAAACATAAGGGGTGGGAGGGAAGAAGAAAGCTACAGCTCTATGTCCTTTGCCTATTACATTTCTGGTTAAGCTCATTTCTGAAGTGTGACCATACTCATCATTATCACTATTATACCACGTCCTGTGAGACTGCCGTGTTACAAGAGCATCTGGGACATCAATTAAGCACAAGGGTAAACAGCCTAGTTATCACATCAATTTGAAGAAATCCAATAACATACTCATCAAATTGGTAGACAATTACTAGTAAATCTGAGGAAAGAATGCTAGGCAGTTTCACAAAACAGATTTGAAAATAATTCTGGTAACTGTATTGGATTAAGAGTTGGATTTGATCCGAGTTGCTTATACATCAACAAAAAAAAAGTTACTGTAAACCTTGGATATCCATTTTATTAGCCTTTGTACTCTGTTGAGATCATAATGTACTATATACCTTGTCATTTGCCAGGTCTGGCCTGCAAAACTCCATTTATATTCCAAATCTCATTAAAAAGTGCATACAGTAGTACAAGAGGACAGACTTCATCAAAAAATCAAATTAGATCACTGGCAACAAAAACAGGGAACTTTGAAACACTCAGGAGGAAGATCTGAAGCTGTAGCATGAACTTTAAAATGGGAAGCAATATTCATATTTCAATCTACTTGGTCTAAAACAAAAGTCCCAACTAACCACTTGGATCACATATTAACGTAGCTTGTAACCACAGCAGAAGAACCAACAGGAATAAATTAAAAGATTGTAAAAGTCTTTAAGAAATTAATGTCAGCTTGAACTATGTTTGTATTCTTTTTTTATTTGGCTGTCACCTTTGAACCTTATGCACCACAAAAACTGCCAGCCTGGCCCATTTGAAAAAAAAGAGACTTCTTAGTGTGTTTGTGCATTCTGACATATGCCCCCGGTCTCTTCTTTTGCCAAGATAAATCTTCTTGTCAAATGAGGACATCAAGCCACAAAGCCCACAGCAGATTAACTGTGGCCAAAGACAGGAAAGTAAATAATTATTTCAAATTACAAAGACATTTTCTTAAAAGCTGGCTTAAAACTGCAGGGAAGAGGAGACAGAAGAAACACCCACATAATTTCTCCTATTACTAGAGAGAATGGGAAGAAACAGGAAAGGAGCTTTAAGAGAGCTTACCTAGGGCTATGAATCAGCCCAAGGGCCCTTGTACATCTCATCCAGAGATGCGTACTGGTTTATTCCTCCTGGTCTATCAACATTTTGATCTGATGCTAAGAGGAGATCTGCTGGAGCTATTATTTTCCCCAGAAAAGGGAGTCGTTACTGAATAAGATGCCAATGGTTACAGCAAGTTCTTCTCTGGCAGTAAGTCTAAGGGCTCTTGAGAACATCCTAGTAACTTATTTAACTGTTGGCAACTGCACAATATGCCCAACTTCCAAGACTCGTGTCATTTCTCTTATCCATAAAAGCTCTGAAATTCATCCTTCTCTCTGTCTCTGCCAAAATATGTGAATCTATAATTTAATTGTTTTTGTTTTCATCAACTGCAACCTCTTCTCTGCTTGTATCTGTCTCCCCCCTCCCCTGCCCCCGCCTCATCTCCTCAGAGGACAGCAGTTCATGTCATATTTCACCTACCAACTGCACCATCCTGCAACCTTGTTCCTTCTGCATTTCTTTTACTTTATCCTACTTGCCATGCAGTTTCTTACTTTTCATTATATATGATGATCTTATTATCACATTAGTACAATATTTTAGGATCCAATGAAGACCCCAGTGAACAACAAAGATTCATAAGGACAGTATCTGATCACTAAAAACATTCCAATTCTAATTTAGCCGCTTTTTCCAGGCATGATTGACTGTAGCAATTCAGATGCATTCAGTTTCATGACCATGAACCAAGTCATCAGTATGTAAATATTTTTCAGTGTGACTAAGAGTGACCGTAGTGTTATCTATTCCTAACACCCTAATGACTGAGTTTAGACATAGCAGGAACAGATCCTGACATACTCTGATACACAAACATATAGTTTTGAATGTTCTTATCTATTGATTAGAAACTTCTGTGTCTGAAGATGAAATCCTGTGATCTTACTCAAACTCTTATTGATTTCACTTGGAAATTCCATTCCAATTTTTATCTCAGCAAGAACTGCAGAACTTGGCCTGATGTCAGCAACTTCTCTGAAATTGTTATCAATCTAAAGACAGAGCTGAGACACAAAAAGCACTACTGCAGCAGCAACTGAGCATACAGAGCAAGACTACCTGTTCTAACTAGTTTTTCTTGCTTTGTAATTCCCTTAGACCTTCACTACTGGAGCTGTGGTTTTGGTCTGAACCTCAGCTTCAAAATCATATCTTGTTTCCAGGATAGGCTACTTTTTAATGCAGAGCCTAAGGTATTAATTGCAGAAGTTTAATTACTAATAGAATTAAAAACTTCAGTTCCTCAGCAGTGAACTTCTGAGCCTATTTGCTCACTCGTCACACGCTTTTTCCTGTCTCTCCACCCTCTGCAAAGGGCATATGGCTCATTAACCATTGCACAGAACTGCAACTCTGCTTGGCTGTACAGTGAACTGACCTCAATGTAGCTGGCCCAGAAGCACAACTAGGAATACTTACTGAAAGCTAAGAAACAGAAGCCACATCTTTGTCCACCTCCTACAGTTACAGGGTTGAAAGTACCCTGTGTAGAGTTCCCACAGCTGAATCCGTTCTACAGTCAGAATCTGCCTGTAGATTGCTATCATCTACCACAGTTGCAGCAGAGCCAATCCCAGAATCAAAGGACCACCACAACAGAGATATTTCCTGGCTCAATCCTTGTCATACCCTCTGTAATGGCCATTTACACCCAACAGCACATGTATGAATATGGTAACAACTCTACACCATCTGTTTATTTCCTTCCATCAACATCATTAGTCTTGTAAGTTATGAACTGTATTTGTCAGAAATTGGTGCCAAAACCTTGAGTGTATCTACAAGTAATTAATCTCTTGCAAGAGAAGAGAAGTTTGCTATACAGAATTGTCTTTTTTTTTTTTCCCCCTCCACTGTGTAGATTTTTGTTATTCTTAACAGATCTGGGTGGCCCTTTGCTCAGCAATGACTCCTTAGAAGAAAGCCACAGTCTTCAACAAGAAAACTGAGATACGAGTCTCAGCAAAGGTTTGGTACACATTAAAATGCAATAGCATAAAGAATTCGTACAGTATTTAGATACGATAACATGCTTACGTACTTGATTTTTTCCCGTTACACTATTTTTAATTAATATAATACTTGTATATAATTACCAAAATTCAAGGTAAATAATATGTATTTATACGCTCTAGACCAGTTCTATACTGGAAACAATGATTTGCTGTTTGGAATCTGTGCTTAAAATTTCTGTTAACCATCTTTTTGGGACATAATAAACACTGTTTCCCAGTTGTTCCAGCAAGTTGTTTACAATTCACTTTATCATGGCAGATTGGCTCAACAGGTGGCTGCAGAATACAGAGTTATTTATTCAGAAAGACACAAGACTTCTTGCAGAGATTATGAAACTCTAATGGCTGTTAAGAATGGAAATGATGCTAAGCATGTAAACAGGTAGCTGTAAATAATACATAGGCATCGCTGTATTTCTTGAGTCCTCTCGCAGTACGACACAGTATTACCTATTTTCTGTGCTAGGATAGCAGGATCTTGAAGAGAACAACATAGTCATATATTGAAAACTGCTACAACAACTGGATATGCACTATGTCAAATGTGTGATAAAGAGCTCCATTTTTCAACACATAACATTCATTCACAAAATAACTGTTCATTAAGAATACTTTGAGAAGCATCAATTGAAAACACGTTGCACTTCACAAAACATCAGTAAATACAGGTATAAAGATGAATAGCTGAAATTTAAAAATATTTTGAAGGGAACACACACAGTAAATCATGTGGAATTTCTCACTACAATACTGCTTTTTGATACCCACACAGTTGCAGATAAGCTGTTTGATTTACTGTCATATTTTAAAATAAAAAATACTATACCTAACAACAACTTAAATGTTCTCTTTTCCCCTTTCAAAGCAGTAAAAGGAAGACCTTTATTTCACAAAAGATGTGTTGATAGGAACACTAGTAGAAAGCTGCAAGACTTACTTCCCAGAATTTACTTGTCTGATTAAGTTACTTGAGGTAGAAAGCAAAGGTATTAAAAAGAAATAATGAACATTGGTTGGAGCCAACACTTTCACAAACACAGCCTTCTCTTTGGATTAGATATTACCACACAGACTGGCAGGAAGACACATCCTTACCTTCAGCCGAGTGAAAATCTGGCTCCACTGATTTTTTTTTTAATTTTTTTTTTTTTTGCTTAATCAGGAGAAGGTTCTAACCAAGTGTGTATAACCTTGCTAACACAGCTGATTTATGTCCTTAAAAATCTCCTGCCAATTCTCATCTGTGGAAAGTAGATTAAACAAAACTCCTTCCCTGTAGTCCCCTTCTGCCAGCTTCTGCCTTGTGAGAATCTTGATTACACACACTGTGCCTCAGTAATGCATCTGACCACCAGTTCATAACACCTGTGGAGTAATGAGATGACACTGCATTCCTATTACACTGTCTGAAAACACCAGCTACAAGGAGTTACCTTTTTGACTTCATACTTAATGGCCAGCTTCACACGGCTCAGCGATGCTCTGTGCCTCTGTGTTTCAACTGGCTCAGAATTTAAATCCCCATTCAGAATGGCCTCCACCTCTTCTGAGTCTCGGCAGAGATCAAGAACACCAACCACAAAATCCTTGCACTGCATAGACAGCTTGCGATAGTCATTCTGAAACAGAAGGGTTAGAGAAAATGACCCATGATGAACATGCTTACGAGTCAATGGCAAGGAAAAAAGAACCTGTACAAGTTGCTAAAAATTAATAGTGTTTGACTTTTAGACACTATGTCAACTTAGGAGCATATCAGACATTACACTCTTGTATAGTGGAATTATTTCTTCTCTGATACAAGGTGGCCACTTGAACAGAAGATGACGACAGCTGTTAAGAGAGCATGCAAACACAACATAATAGCATGATGAAAATAACCCAGATGGGCAGCAAGGGGAAGTTGAACGGACAGATAAGAATTGCACAAAACAACCAGGACCAGAACTCTTGAAATACTAACCCCACCCTTGCAAAAACTTTGCAACATGCAAGTCCACCAAGTACAGCATAGCATCAGGTTCATAAAATTGAATCATTCAAGCAAGTTTCTGCTATACTCACACACACTTCAAAAGAGCAATTAATTAATAATTCGTTTTCTCAATTAGCAGAAACTAAGCAGGAAGAATACATTTTCACAGGCAGTTACAATTGAGAAGTATTGCCTACAAATGGCAAAGTGGTGTAAAATCACCTTCCTTTGGCATAAGGGGAGCAAATTGTGATTGCAGTAGTATCACATGAAGACTGCTATTTCAACAGACTATAGATCGTTTCATTTTGCTCTTCCCTCAGGAGCAGAGATTCATCCCCACAAGTATGTCAGAGCTCCTTCCTGATCCTGGCAAAGGGTGCAAAGCTTCTGCCCTCACAGCTTACACTGTATTGACTGGCACCCTGAAATCACACTCGTCCACTCTGTGAATAGCCCTGCTGGATCCTCAAGTACAGACTGCTTTGCATGGACTATCTGCCACCTGAACATTTCTGCTAAAAATAAACAGTGCTACATGTTTCTTGATAGGTAGATAGACCACTTGCTTATAAAAGTTATCTTTAATCTTAACTGGCAATAAAGATATGATGGATTTAGCTTTATTCTGTCAAATTTAAGGATTAAATACAGGCAACATTAATTACAAATGCTGTTACAAGAACTGAAAACCAGTATGTGCATTGTTAGTATCTAACTGAGGCTTTGAATCTCACACTAGGAAAACTTGACAGATTTCCCTCTCCAGGACTTTACTCATGTATTAGGAAATCAAATTTCTCTCATTTTATTGGATTGCTTTACAGAATTAAACAGACAAACATTACCCACATTGTAACTACAGGATCCAATTCTCAGTCTTCTACCTCTAGGGTGCTGTGTGAACAGCAGAAAGTGGAATCTGTGGTCTCAGTCATCCACACACACCTCTGTTTACTCTTGAGAGGATACTGAGCGCAAATGAAGCCACCTGATAGATCACTTATCTCTTCCATGTCCTAAACAAGGCTACCCAGACTCCCCATGTGAAGCATCCAGATCCATGTTTGAAAAGCCGTACTACATACTGTGCCCGTAGTTAATTCATTAACGTGAAGCCACTCTTCAGGGGAACACCAAGAGAGCAAGGCACCAATAGACCTGCCTATACAGTGGGGTTCTTTGCCTGTTTGTCATCATTATACAGAGACTCCCCTTCTGCCAGCTTCTGCCTTGTGAGAATCTTGATTACACACACTGTGCCTCAGTAATGCATCTGACCACCAGTTCATAACACCTGTGGAGTAATGAGATGACACTGCATTCCTATTACACTGCCTGAAAACACCGGCTACAAGGAGTTACCTTTTTGACTTCATACTTAATGGCCAGCTTCACACGGCTCAGTGATGCTCTGTGCCTCTGTGTTTCAACTGGCTCAGAATTTAAATCCCCATTCAGAATGGCCTCCACCTCTTCCGAGTCTCGGCAGAGATCAAGAACACCAACCACAAAATCCTTGCACTGCATAGACAGCTTGCGATAGTCATTCTGAAACAGAAGGGTTAGAGAAAATGACCCATGATGAACATGCTTACGAGTCAATGGCAAGGAAAAAAGAACTTGTACAAGTTGCTAAAAATTAATAGTGTTTGACTTTTAGACACTATGTCAAGTTAGGAGCATATCAGACGTTACATTCTTGTATAGCATCAGGTTCATAAAATGGAATCATTCAAGCAAGTTTCTGCTATACTCACACACACTTCAAAAGAGCAATTAATTAATAATTAGTTTTCTCAATTAGCAGAAACTAAGCAGGAAGAATACATTTTCACAGGCAGTTACAATTGAGAAATATTGCCTACAAATGGCAAAGTGGTGTAAAATCACCTTCCTTTGGCATAAGGGGGACAAATTGTGATTGCAGTAGTATCACATGAAGACTGCTATTTCAACAGACTATAGATCGTTTCATTTTGCTCTTCCCTCAGGAGCAGAGATTCATCCCCACAAGTGTGTCGGAGCTCCTGCCTGATCCTGGCAGAGGGTGCAAAGCTTCTGCCCTCACAGCTTACACTGTATTAACTGGCACCCTGAAATCACACTCGTCCACTCTGAGAATAGCCCTGCTGGATCCTGAAGTACAGACTGCTTCGCATGGACTATCTGCCACCTGAACATTTCTGCTAAAAATAAACAGTGCTACACGTTTCTTGATAGGTAGATAGACCACTTGCTTATAAAAGTTATCTTTATTGCCAGTTAAGATTAAAGATATGACGGATTTAGCTTTATTCTGTCAAATTTAAGGATTAAATACAGGCAACATTAATTACAAATGGTGTTACAAGAACTGAAAACCAGTATGTGCACTGTTAGTATCTAACTGAGGCTTTGAATCTCACACTAGGAAAACTTGACTGATTTCCCTCTCCAGGACTTTACTCACGTATTAGGAAATCAAATTTCTCTCATTTTATTGGATTGCTTTACAGAATTAAACAGACAAACATTACCCACATTGTAACTACAGGATCCAATTCTCAATCTTCTACCTCTAGGGTGCTGTGTGAACAGCAGAAAGTAGAATCTGTGGTCTCAGTCATCCACATACACCTGTTTACTCTTGAGAGGATACTGAGCGCAAATGAAGCCACCTGATAGATCACTTATCTCTTCATGTCCTAAACAAGGCTACCCAGACTCCCCATGTGAAGCATCCAGATCCATGTTTGAAAAGCCGTACTACATACTGTGCCCGTAGTTAATTCATTAACGTGAAGCCACTCTTCAGGGGAACACCAAGAGAGCAAGGCACCAATAGACCTGCCTATACAGTGGGGTTCTTTGCCTGTTTGTCATCATTATACAGAGACTCCGCTTCCTCAAGCAACAAAGTGCTTCTTCAATTCATTCACAACCTAACGCAGATGGTTTTACTGGCTACATCATCTTAAGTGATATCTCTCCCCCCCCCAAAAAAAAATAAAATTAATAGTTACATAGATATCTTTGTAACATCAAAAATATCAGCCTGTACTCTGCATTTCACAGATAACATAACTGATGCTGGTACATAAAGGACAACTGACGATGACTGGAATTGCAGAACTGTGTCTTACAAGCATTTTCGGAGGACTCTGGCACCCATCAATGGTTGGATCTCAGCCTGTCCAACTCTGCATATTCTGTTCTCACTTGTAACATTAAAGACTACCTGGTGAGTTCATCTAGAACTTTTACAAAGAACATACCAACGTGGAAAGAATGAAGCATATGAACAAAATCCTTCAGCTGATTCACCCATAATATTTTTAACTATTCCAAATAAAATTTATACTGAGCAATTACATGTAGTCAAAATGTATATACGTTTCCTATTATATATGAGCCACATTCCTACAAGCACCAGTTTGTGACTGTGCACAATGAGTGACAAGTTCACACATGTCACATGCAGTCATAGATGCATGTTGAGAATTACATATTAAATGGCAGTTTTGAGATCACATACATAGCTTGTATATATCACTGCAGGAACTGTATATGCAAATCGAGCACATAATTGCACTAATGATTATGGATCCAGGCCCTGTCCTTTTAAAAGTTGGACCTAAATGTCGATCACGCTTGAACACTCTTTGTTAGTTCAGCTGAGATAACACTATGTAAATGTACTTGGAACAGTGACAGATTCCACTTTTAGATGCACGTCCACATCTTTTAGGAGCTTTTAGCAAAACTGGGAACAGGGATTTATCCTACATAAAGTGGGACTACGATCTTTTTGATCCTTGCTATGATGGACCAAATTCTGACAAGGTATCAGCTCGCACAATTTCCACTGAGAGAACTGAGCTTGCTTACACAGGATGCTATTTAGTCTCTGTATGCCAGCTTTCAACTACCGTGGTTTTTAGCTACCTTGTCCTGGTTTTTTCTATGGTGACTCCAAAGGAAAGTTCCACCAGCTGTTCCGACTGCTAGAAATTCTCCCATCACTGCACAATAACAGTTTTAAAGTCCTCAGGGAAGAGAGTAAATATCAATTCACTTTAGCAACCCACAGCAGCCACAGTGGCCAGTCTGCTAAAAACAGAAGTACAAGAAAACACAAAAATTGGGAATATTTGTATTGCAAAGTATTTTGTGGTGCTACTGGGATTGGATAACACGATTCTCCAACTATGGTAATGAACATTTTCTTACATTAAGACAAGATACAGCTCCAGACTGAGTTTCCCTAGCCCGTCTATCAGGTACAAAGCAGAACACCTCGGAGGTCTGTAACCACTCAAAGACAGATGCCAGTAGAACGCCACTTCATAACTTCCTCTAAGTTAACAGGTTCTTTTTACCTTTTAACAAAAGAAAGGAACAGAACCAGCAGATATGATACACTTTGAAAACACGTTCTGAGCAGGTATATTGGTTATAAAAGCACTTCCAAACATCAAAATTGGTGAACAAGCCCAGAGTGAAGCAGAAATGGGGTTTTACATCTTAGACAGAGAACTTCATCAATGGTGCTGCTTTCTTTCCAATCATCTCTGCTACATATAAAACATCCCTAAAAACCTGACAGCAGAGAACCTAACCAGGTGCTTTGAAAGACTGAAATTTGGTGTGACAGCAGTAGGTATGGAAGAGGAAAGGGGCTTTTTATGATCTTGACTCAGACAAAACAAACTGAAATTTCTGACTTCATCCGAAATCCTGCTGTCAAACCCTTGAATGGGGACTAGGATCACCATGGAAGAAAGAGAAATACTGTAGCTCCTGCACTGACCACAGGGATGATACTCTGCTATACTGGCCACTCCAATGATGTCTTGCTGCTTTGACAGCCAGGCACTGATGATCTCTGCTGTTCCCTTAGCAGGTTTCCAGACCTAAAAAGGAGTCACTAGCATGTTCAGCCAAGCCAGACATATTTTGCAAGGATTAGAAAATGCAACAAAGAACCTAAAGGGAGGAAAATAGACAGAAAAAACTAAAAAAGTACAGAAAATCAGGCAAGCACTTAGAAGGGAGACAAGAAAAAGGGAAATCCAAAGAGGGAATGGAATAGAAGAAAGTAAGGGAAGAAGATAAGTGGATTCAAAGAACAAAAAGGAGTAACAATGTCAAGAACTAAAACAGATTAAGAGGAGCAAAAGGAGCAACAGAAGCTTGGAACAAGGATTTCGCAAAGGAGTAGGAAGTAAGGAAGCTTGAGGACAAAAAAGTAAAGTGAAATGGTCTTCAGGGCTCCAGTTTCCCCATCTATTTTTACTCATTTTCAGTACTTATTTTTGGCTACATGCCTTGTATCTTCCAAGAAAAATAAGCATTCACTGGTTTCTTTGATCTTTTCTCCTTACTTCCGAAGCAGAAAAAATAAGAGCATTAAAAATCAGTGTAATTAATAAGGGGTTTTTTTAAGATTCATGGGGAACCAACTGTCATGAATGAATATCCTAAGCCACCTTCCCAGATCTCTAATACACTTGTGCAAACTCTGGCTTGTGCATGAACATCAGAACTTGTTAGTGTAAATCAATATAGGCAGACTGGACTTTGCATATGCAAAAGATGCAAGGTTCAGTTTAGCAAGCATTTACTTGGAAGCTTCGGTCTCAGGCATTTTTAAACAGGTTCACCCTATATTCTTTCTCTGTGGGAAAACCACCTAGAAAGGTATTTTCTGTGTGACTGCTCCACATCCAGGAAGTGCATAGGTGCAAACATGCACAGGAAATGCTATGGGCCTCAACGTACCATAGACATTAAGAAAAAAAAAAATCATCAATGTCATCAAAAGTCCCTTTAAACAGATTTGTCTGTTTTCTGTTGGAGACAAATTATTTTGTCCATTTTTCTTTACCCTGAAACAATTCAGACTGAACCTGATTGGAATACTTAAGCATTTCCAGTGATGATCCTAAAGGAGGGTGCAGCAGAAGTCTGTCATTCTCCCTCATAGAGAGTGCAAATGTTGGACTAGGAGCCTTATCCTCTGTGACACAACAAAGCACACAGTTACAAGCAAAACACATTCAGATGACATACCTATAGAAAAGAAAGCACTGGACAGCCAGCTACAAATTGGACTTAGATCAAACGTGGCAAGCTCTCACAATGGACTCCTGTAACACAAAGAAGCACTGCTTGCTTTCTCCTCGATCTACCTCTACAGCTCTCAGTGCGGCATCTCATATTGCCTTCATGCCACAGGCAGCCCCTCCATACCTGCCCACAGCCCCAGTGGAATAGTCTTCTCAGCAGCCATGCAATTTCAGGCCTTCCTGAACTTGGTTTAATGGTGATGCTAAAAAAATTATTTGCCTCTTCTTTTTCCTCCTCCCTCCCTTTTCCACTACCCTTTCTTGACAGGAAGGGCAGCCAACCATCCACGCCAGAGGGAAACAAGCAACCCTCCTACTAGGCCTAGAAACAGAAAGAACACCCTGAGACGCATAAGAAACAGAAGGAAAAGAGACAGATGTGAGGTCAATGAGGAGAATAATTATTTCACTGGAATGTTTTGATTTTAATGAGAAGCTCAAATTTCCATGCTAGCAAGGAGCCAGGAACAATTTCTACTGTAGGTGCCAAAACTGAATTATCTTATATACCTGGCAAGGTTAGCAGCCATGTAAGTGCTATCCACAAGTTGTGAAATCTGTGCAAATAGTGGTTCCTAGGCACCCCAAAATATCCATTAATAGAGCTTAACAGTTGAGAAAACATTAAAAAAAAAGAAATCCAGAATATTTTATTCAGTGACAATTTCACATTTTAAAAACCAGTTTGAAATAAGAAGTCCAACCAAAAAACATTGCTTTTTCTCCTCCAAAATTTTAAGCTATTTCCCTTCTGGCAAAATTTGTACTCATGGTATTAGTACCTACGATACAGAAGCTTTCCGTGAATTTATATTTTTACCGAAATTTCTCTATTCAGTTCTAGTCATCTACATCCTCCCCTTGCAAAAACATGATACAGATTGCCTTAATTTAGCTTTTGGTGGTAGAGGTTGTATTTTGTGTTCCTAGGAAGTTGTGTAACACTTAAACTGAGTCCGTAAGCCCACAGGTATAGTAACAAAGTTTGTATACGGTATCACAAAGAAAAAGATAGATGGTAGAGTTTTTGAGGTGCCAAAGAAGAAAAGTGCAGGAGGAAAAGAAAAACAAACAAAAAAGGTTTGTATCCACAACCACCAAAGCATTATTCAGAAAATCCATAAATTTCCATCTTGGGCACACGATTCTGGAGACCCTGTGCTTTCAGGTTGTCAACCCAGTTGAAAAGAAATCAATGATAAACAGGACTGAGTCAGGCACATCAGAGATTTAGCCTTCTGTAATGGTTTCTAAATGAGGCATGTAACTGTAATTCATTGTGTGAAGCGCACAAGCCAACAGGCTCTATGTATATGAAAAAAACCTCTAATTCTTCAATTTTACGTTCACAAAGAGCTTTAACCAGTTTAGTACTTTTTTAGCAGAGGAAAAAAAAAATTTAACATTTTTCCTATACTCCTGAATAGACACATTGAGGAAGTACTCAATCCATTTGCCACATTACACATTACTCCTTCAGCAAAGGAAGGGGTGGAAAGGTTTAACCTGACTTTTACACTTTATTAGTGCACGGTACAATACATGAATCATTCCCAGCACTGAAACCTTATTTTGAAATTGTATCTTTACTCTCTCAGCTGTATCTGGAGCTATTCTTTCTCAGGAGTCTAAAACTGTTTCTTCCTTTTCTGGAAAAGTTCACTTTATTAATTTCTGCCTATTTTCCTCCACTTGTATATTTCTTTCAAGTACTCAACAGTGTTAGCAATGCTTGCTGTTGTTTGAAAAGGTTAATGCATTTTTTGCTTGTCTCAGATCATTTATGAAGATATTAATTTAAAAAGTGATATCCAACACTGACCCTGCAAAACTTCATTAAAGTTTTTGCTACAATGAGATACAACGCCGCTAATATCACAGTTCACTGAGAACAATTTGTCATTCCCCAAGCTGAGCTTTTTGTATTACACACCACCCACTGGAGTTTGGGTTTTTGTGGAGTTTGGTGGGGGCGGAAGGGCGCGAGGGGAAAAGGTGGGTCTTACTGTACTTTTCAAGATACTGAACAGAATAATTCAAAGTATTCCACAGAACTGCAAATCACAGAAAAACAGCACCGGGCAACAGTTACACAAGTCATTGTCTGAGGGATAAGCTGAAATATACAGGAAAGTCAGGGCATCGACATACTAAAACAGACACAGCTCAAAAATGGATAACAAGACCTACATCTGTAATCAGTCTAACTGATTACAGTCAGCTGCTTTTGAACAAGTGACATTTCTAACAGGTGTGTCAAAAAAACCCACTTCCTGTACTCAACAATTTGGAGACATCATTCAAAATTAGTATGAATAAAAAAAGAGGAAATAAGGTCAATGCTGCATTATGCTCAAGGAAAGCACAATGTTTCTCTTTTCTGTACTTGTACTACTCAGCATTTGTAACTAAAAATGATCTTTGTCTGCTCCAGCAACCGAAATTGTTTTCTATCTGCTGCAATGTTATCAGAATGCACAGTCTCTTTTTCCAGTTTTCTCTGTACATAGTAGGTGCAAAAGCAATTAATTAAATTTTTTTAAAAGACTTATGTATTGAAAATTTAAAAGCAACAACAAAAGAAACAATAAATATCACTCAAGTATTTGCAACTGAAAAAGTAAAAACACAGGAAATAATTTCAAACATCTAAGGATATCATGGAATAGCAGCAACTTTCAAACAATAACAAAGACAAAGAGAAACACCAGAACACCATTACCTTGAATTCTTTTTCAATGTTGGCCAACTTGGCAAGTTCATTGCTGAGTTCCAGAGCAGTGAGTACAGGATCTTCACTGGAAAGGGACAGATAAGCCGGACTAGCCAGTCCTTTGTATGCATTTATTCTTGACCTAGAGTGACTAAAAGAATCATGCTTTTGCTTCTCTGTACAGTCATTACATTTGCAGAAATAATCATGAGGTCTTTCTATCCTTGCGCCTTTCATCAATAGCATATGCACAACTTCGTATTTTTGGCAGTGGGCAGCTAAAATTATGGGAGTGATATCTGGAGAAAAGCGGGTACCGTCTTCATCATAGGAATAGAAATCATCATCCTGGAGCTCCTGCTCGCAAGGGCTCAGCGTCAGTCGCTTATTTACTGAAAACCCAGGATGATTCAAAATTGCTTCCACTATCCTAATGTAGCCCTTGCTGATTGCAAGCAGCAGGGCATCTCCAATCCGTGCCAAGTTCTCTTTTTTCAACAGAAGTTCTGTCACTTCCAAATGTTCATTCCCTACAGCAAGCTGCAAGGCGTTTTGGCCCATGTAGTCAACACAGTTGACATTCAGTGTTTTTGACTCCTCCAGCATTTTGCGCACCACAGGTATGTTCCCATATTCTGCTGCATCTAGAAAGCGCTCTTCTTCAGCGGTAAGACTGGTGCCCCTGTTGTTGAACATGAATGCTGGGCCTCTAATGGCCTGTCGTCTTCCCTTTTCCCTCATCATAGTCATACGCCTCAGAGATGGACTTTCTTCAATGTACCTAACAAGAAAACAAAAAAGGTAACAGAATTTCATTGTGTTGCTTATGTGCAGCTTGCACATCTCCTGTGGCTGCAAAAATAATTACTTATTTTGTCCCTTGACATTTGCCCATCTTTGTCATCTTTCTGCCTTGATGTTTGCTTGTCTGCAATCTAAAGCCACTTACAGGTTTGGTCAGCATGGTCAAGAGTATTTTTTTTTTAACTTAACGTAAAACATCACTTCCCTTCAGAAATCCTCCCACTTCACTTAAGTATATACATTAAAAAAATGCATCTACTGTACTCCTTTCAGTAGCAATTAATACTATCCACCACAGGCATTCAAGCTGATGGTTTAAGGAAGGCAATATTCATACTTACCATATTGCAGTTCACACAAATGAGAGGTGAAAACAAGTTTTCCTCCTGATGTCTTGCCAAGCAATACACAGTGAAGACTGATCTCATGCTTTCTAGTGTTTACTACTAGAAACACTAACCAAATCTGGAAGATTCTATTCACAAGTCAATTTAGTCAAATCATAAGTCTTTGGAAAACAACAGCTCATACACATTCAACAGACTTTCTGAACACTAGTAACTAAACTGCTCACAGATTCCAGATACTGGGCATGATCCAGTATAGACTGGGATCATGTCTCACTCCAGCTGGACTTCTGCAATGCTGTGGGTTATGTTTGGCTTATTTCTAATATATATCTACCATTCCAGGAAAGGAATGGTAAGAAGCTACTTAATGTCATTACATGACTATGTATATTTTTAAAAGCCCTCATGCATTCTTGTAATACAATCAAGAAAAATGGAAAAGTCAAAGAGCTATTGAATGAAAATGAAAACTGGGATGGCAGGCTGCACTGGAAAGAGGAAACTTGGGTGTAGGAAAGTGAAATTGTTTAGGAAAGGGAACTGAGAACTAACTGGAGAAGCTGTGAACTCACCTCAAAAACTGCTATCAAAAGCAGAAAGAGGGAGTAAAGAGAAAGGGAACAGGAGAAATCAAAGGGTGAGCAAGCTAATTCAGAAAACACAGAAACTGGAATCATGAACCAGTAAGGATACTAACTCACAGCAGCAGGGAACAACCGGAGCAGGCTGAGAAGAGAGAGATCAGCTGCTGAGCTGGAACTTGCTAGATAAGGAAAGTAGAGAAGGGAAAGGAGGTTCAGCAAAGTGAGAGTAGGAGTTGCAAAGAAAACAGACCTAGGATGAGAGGTTGATGAGCAAACACTGCCTCACTGGAGAAAACAGCAACAGGAAACAACTGCCTGGCAAGGTCTGAAACAACAGAATAGATGAGATCCAGCCAAAGTGGTCACAGCTGGGGGAAGAACAGAAGCATTTATACCTGCTGGAGCACAGGCCAAAGGCCTGAGAAGGTACTCAGGATACAACAACCTTCCTTCACTGCTGTCTGCAAATAAATGTGAAACCCATCAGCAATCTCCCTTTCCTTTCTAGTCCAGCTCGGTACTGAGAAAGACAGCCTCCAGCTGCTATCATTTAATCCATTAGCTCAAGAGATAGAGATCACTTGAGCAGATTTGATGGACACAGAGACACCAGTGCAGCTGATAAACAATATGAGTTTAAGGAGGTTGTGCTTTGAATACATATAACACTATATATATCCTACATAGAGACAAGCAGGCCTTATAAATTTCAAATGTGCTTCTTAAGTCCTATATGCCTCTGTTCCTCATCTATTAAAAAAAAAAAACAATTGGCTCCCATTTTGCAGGAGCATTGTGAAAAGCAATTTATTCACCTCAGAAAAAAACCCAGATAGATACAAGAGGAAAAGACCAGAAAGAAAAACTGAAGAGGAAATTAATCCTTCTACCCTCAGTGCAAAAGCCAGACAATGTGCATTAGGAGAAATTGTGGGTGCACATAATGAATGCTGAGGGCAAAACAAAATATTAAACAGCCCTTTTTAAGCAAACCTGGTCAGTCTGAAAAGGACAGAACCAAGGGAAAAATGGCACACGCACCTTTGGCACCCACAAATACTATGCATTTAAGTGAACATAGTAGAACCTGCACAGGGACCTTCAAAAGCTCCATATCCAAGTCGCTGCAGGTTCAAATCCACAGCCTGAGCAACACTCCCCTAAATGCAGTCTTTTTTTATTTTTTGTGTGATCTTTCAACAACGAGCTTAGCTATATTACCACTGCACAAAATGTGCCTGTTGACATCACTAGATTTCCCCATAAGCAGCACTGTCAACTCTAACAGCTTTCATTGGGCATAACTAATTCCGTTCAGGTTATAAGAATATGTCTAGCCTTCCAGCTATCTGTATCAGTTGTAATAAATGCAGCAAAACATAAAATCTTAATCACTTTATCACAGCTACAAATATCATAAAAGCTAGCCCATGCTCTGAACATTTCAGCTAACACAAATGGGCAGTTCCATTGCAGACCAAGTGAAGAGACTGCAATACTCATTACCAAGGGCAGGTCTCTCCTGGGATGAAGCATTTAATCTTTTTCCCTTTTCATGTGTGGTCGGTATTTCTGGAATACCAGAAATGACCTGGGTGGCACCGCAGTGTAAGCAATGCTACCTGGTATTTATTTCTTGAAACATATGTCAACACTGCTTTGCCAAGCATGTCAGATCCACTCTTCTTCACTTCCGTACGGCTTTCTTAAGTCTATGAAAAAGGCTGCATAACAGAGAGGATTTGTGACTCTCCATTAAACACAGAATTGATTTAATGTCTTAAACCTCAGGCATATTTCACATTTGGGAGTATTCAGATATAAAGATTTGAGCCCCGGGTACATGTGGTGAACCGCCACAGTATGCTACTACCTTATTCCTCAACAAAATCAGAATATCCATATCTAAAAACATACAGCTAAAAAAATGTTTACTGTAATGTTACAAAGAAAAATTATGTATATTTAAAAAGTTAAAAAGACAGAACAGATTGCCTTATGTTGACTTCTTGATTTAAGACTCTAAACTGCCACCTTGAATCTCATTCATCTTTTGAGATAGGTAACAATAGATTTGCCCCCTATATATTCAGTGTAATTTTTCAGCATATTTTGAAATATGACACTTATTTTCGGTTTTATATATTTTCCTTTCAAAACCCACTGTCTCACCCAGATGATTCATCTGACTTCTGTAAAAGGACATATATCCCTCCAAAGATGCTGCATATCTTCCCAATAAGGAAGATTTCCTTAGTTCTAAGCCTTGTGACAGAAATTACACATTTGAAGTGACCGCAATATCTCCTCAAAATAAGGATGAAAGTTGCTTGGTATTTCAATGACTAAAATATCATCAAGAAAAAATGAAAACCAAGAAATCTTGTACCGCACCACACAGCTAGAAGACTGTTTGGTTCATCCATACCTCCAGCCTTTCTTCTTCCCCACTTCCCTCAGCAAATTCTAAGACCTTGAAGCCAGCGCAGCTCTGGTCAGAGAAATGCATGCAAGAAGCATCAGGTACAAAATCTGCTATTCCATTTTCTGCTCTCCTGCTCCTACATCTAATATTTTTAAACTATCTCAAAGCATGAAGGAAATGGTTAAAATTTTAACTATTTAACTGTTTTCAGCACTTTCAGTATAGACTAGCTTATAAATATGATTAAAATAGAACAAGGTGTGCATTAATTACTTGTGGTCTGTTTCCTACATTTAAGCAGCACAACAACTCCAAAGGACTGGAGTAAGCATTATGATTCCTCTGCCTCTACCGTGGATTATTTCAATTACAGATTTCTACTCTGTCAACCTAGCCATCCCTTTTCATGTTCAAACTTTCAGAATTGTAGCAGGACAGACATGCGGGACAGAGAGTTGACCCGAGAATTCCTTGTGTTCTGCTGCTCATTATCACATCAACAGAAATTTAAAAGATTTATGATCTTGTTTCTAGGTTTTTTAACACTGAAAACTGCATAAACTATTAAAAAAAAAAAAAGAAAAAAAAGAGAAGCTGGAGGAACAGAGGTTTCATTCTGGGCCTTCACAGATCTGTAAAGTAATTCTCTAACATTTGTACTAAAGAACAGGCTTTTATTCTTCCTGAACTATTAAATGCAATAAAAGGTGGCATCAACGACTTACAAGCAGTTTACCTCACTGCTAAACTGAAGTACAACATTAGTGATCTTCATTCTGTTCTAGCCCTGAAAAGGAAATGCAGTCCAGTGACTATAGACAGACAGATAAGTACATCACAGAAACAGCGACGCACACGCATATTTAAAAGCAACTGCAGGCTGCCTCTCAGGAGATGTGGATTATGCCTCTTGTTCTGACAACAAATAACCTCTGAGACCCCAGTTTCAAAATTAAAGAAAGATAATTCCCTTACTCCCAAAAGTGAGTGCTCAGACATGCACATACATGCAAGGATCATTTTAGCTCCTGATTCCTGAGAGCTCTTAAACTAAGTCATCTCAAATGTTTGCGGTGTTACCATCACAGGAATAACCTGTGCTGTTCCCATGTGAAGCAGCTCCCAGCTCCGTGCAGTGTTAGAGGAGCAATGCCCCCAGTGTTAGAGAAGCAATGCCCCTCCCAACGAAGGCTTTGCCATCCCTCCAAGCTCTCCTACAGCCATATGCCAGAAGAGGCTGTTGGCAAATTTGTTTCTTCACCAGTAAAAATAGTGTCACATTCATGTATGTTTGCACGGCAGCTTGCACATTTTCCACACACTTTGTGAATCCCTGCACCAAATCTAAAATGTATTAAATGACAGCTTCCTTCTCCCTTCTGTGAACTACTGCCTGGGCTTTCCAGAAGAGGGAGGCTAATTCTGAACAGCAGAACATAAATCAGGCCAGCTGCAAGATCTGACTCAGGTCTATACTCTCCCACTGTTCTGAAATGACACAATCCATCATCCAAAATGCCCGCATGTCAGCTCACAGAAGTTTTGGCTCCAAACTAGAAGGAACTAGTGAAAAAAGGGGACAAAACACAATGAGGTATCAGAAGGTGTACACACACTTAGTTTGTTTCTTCTCCCCCTGCCCCACAAACGAGTCAGAGCTAGTCACTAACACCTCCACAGAAAATACCAACCATCTGAACTCCTGGGGGGGGCTGGGGGGGGGGGGAGGACTACATTTTGATGACAGGAGTGCATGTATGCACACACTGAAACGGGCAAACATCTCACTAGCAAAGAACCAAGTTAACAGGACTGCAGCAACAAAGAATTTTAAAGCCTCTTTTACACCCAGTCCTTTACTTGTGTTCTGTCATTCCACTCAGGAAACTAAGTGATGATTTTCAGAGACACTCAAGAAATCAGGCATCTGATGCCTACTACATCTAATTTACAGGTTTTGTCCACATTTTTTTCCCACTGGGACATATAGTACCTTGTGAAACAAGTATTACATCGTCTGCAGTCTTAGCGGGAATCTGAGGTTAATTACTTTTTCCAGCAATATTTGGCACAGGAGGGAGCCAGCTGTACATTGACAGGTAACTTGCACAGGTTACAACTTTCAGAGTGAAGACATTTCAAATACCATCTAAGCACATCTTCTTCTGCCAACTACTTCACATCTTCCTCTTTTCCTCTGCACTGTTTGTCAGTACTGAATATTTAGACTACAAATTCGTCTAGTCAAGGATTCTCATACTCACTTTGTGCACACTAAAGCTTTACGTGTGTCAGTCTGAGCACATTATAAGCAAACTGATACTCATATTTATTTCATTAACATATGCAACGATTTTAGGCATTAGCACCAAAACACAAGATGTTACTCCAGAAGAAAAATCCTACTGCTATGGTGAGGACGACCATGGGCACATAACAGGGAAAATGGTAGTTGTGGGTCTTTTGCCTCTCTGCCCTGCCAGTTCAATATACTCCTATGCCGTTAATTAATGTCAGCCCTTTTGTCACTCCACCAGGCAGCGGCTTGCAATCACTGCTGTGACAGACTCCCAGGATCACAAAAATTGTATCCCAGGAAGAAACTCCAACAGATGAGCTCACTCCAGGCTCAGATGCCTATAGCTGTACAAACTGAACTCTAGTTTCGGTTCCTGGTGGCATAACGCCCATTTCTTAAAGAAAAGCATATGCCAAGAGTTCTAGGAGGACATTAACCTAAAAGAGATCCCGAAATGTAGGAGTCATAGCTTACAATTTATCAGTTTTAGACAGCTTCAACTGCCTAAAAATAAAGTGTTCAAGTCTAAACTAACCCTTTAAGCTTTTTTTACAGTGAACAAAGAAAGACAGGCACCTCAAGAAGATAAATGACCACACTGGCTTGCCCACTGCTATTTCCCCTCACATCCCATCAACTTCAGAGGGAGCCTAGACAAACAGCTTAACCGCAACTAACTTTCAGACAGCTACAGATATGCGAAAGACTTCTTCACTTGAAGTCTGGATTGCTTGGTAAAGGTTACTTGTGAAGATTTTCTGCACTGGGATGGTAAAAACCACTTTTATTTGTTGTTATCCCATTCTAAGCTCTACTCTAATTATTTCTCTATTTTACAGTTGTCTCTAGGGTGATTTTAATTAGGGCTTCTTCCATAAATCTGAATACGTTATCCTAAAACTCAAAATACAGTGTTTGTCAACTGGTAATTAAAATATTCAATTAAGAACTACATATTGTCCTGAAAGTGTCAAACACTCAATTAATCCTCTGAGGTAAGTCTATCTAAACTGCAGCATGTTATAAAAATAAGTGATTAATTCACAGACAACCTACTTTTTGTAAGTCAGAGAAAAGAAAGCTAACATCACTATTAGCGAAACTGGATTCTCTCCCAGTAAGTCTAGTCATGATCAGTATTTTGTATATATGATTGCATCTTAAAAAAGAACAAACTGAAATTTCTGAAGACAACATCAAACAGGGTAAGACACATCTCAAGAACTCAGGTTTTTCTGCACAGGCGTCCTAGATTGCTGCGGGAAGTCTGATTTTATCACAGCCCAGATTAAAAAAAAAATAAATATATATATATATAAAAGGGATGCACTAGCACTGCTAGTACAAAAGAGTCCAATGAGTTCTCTACACCTTAGCTGAGCCAATAATTAGGTTTCCTCAGCAGCTCTGCTAGCAGCCAAGAAAAACACCACGAAATTAACTATATAACACATTATGTCAACGTAAAACAAATGTGCTCATCACACCATTAGTGGACCTATTTCTCAACACTGTTCCTAAACAACTAATAAAGTTTTGTAAAGTGGTAAGCTGTGGGAAAGGGTTTCAATTATGTCTCTTATTTAAAAAAAAATTAAAAAGGAGACAGAGAGATAACCTCCACTAATCACAAAGCTGACCGCACAGGAGGGCAGGGAACAGCAGGGACGGGGCTGCGAGCGCGGGCCACCCCGCAGCGCGGCCGCCAGGGGGCGCCGCAGAGCCGGGCCGCGGCGCCGGCTGGGGGCTGCCTCCCGCGGGAGAGGGGCGCCCGGGAGGGCAGCAGCACAGGCGCGGCCCCTCTCCCCGCGGGCTGATGGCAAGGGGAACCAAGCGGCTGTGCCGAGAGCCACTTTCCCTTCTGCAAGGTTTCGCGTCAAAGTCAAAAGCAACTCCAGCAACAAATAGATGTCCGGCCCCGGGCGCCTGCAAGCCCTGGCCCAGCACACCCCGCTCCTCCGGGGCCGCGGGCGTACCTGCTCCCCGTCCCCGCCTTCCTGCTGCTACGTGCTCCCCGCCTCACCCTGGAAAACCGAAGACGAGGGTTTGGGGACGAGGGAGCGGGAGGGTCGGGGGCAGATAGCGACCGGACTGTCCCCTCAAGGCACTTTCTCCGAAGTCACCGCACCCCAGCCGCTGCAAACCGGCCCCGTTCCCCCCTGGCTGCAGCCGTCACGCCCGTTTTCTGCCTGGCCGGGCGGGCTGCGCTCCCGCTGCGGGGCCCGGGCCGGCGGGAGGGAGGGAGCGGGGCGCCCCGCAGCCAGCCGCGCTTCCCGAGGCCGAGCGCCACAACTCGCGGGGACACGGCGGCCGGCCCCCGCAGCTCCTCCATGGAAGTTACCGGCCAGCACCCTCGTAACGCGCCCCCGGGGCCCGACTTACATGGTGCTGACAAAAGGGGGCGGCGGGTAGTAGCCGTAGGGCTCCCGGAGGGTTTTAACGGCTCTTTGAGGCGGCGGAGGGGGCTCCGGCCCCCCATTGACGCCTCTCCAGCCGCGGCGCCGGCGCTGCTGCTCCTCTTCGTCTGCTCCCTCCTCTTCCTCCTCCTGCTGCTGCGGGGGGAAGGTCACTCTCCCCTGCTCCTTGCTTTTCCTGCTCTTGCTCGACATGGTCAGGGTCCCCTCAGGCGGCGGGAGCGGCGGCTGCTCCCGCTCCCGGCCGGCCTTGTCCGGCAGCGTGTGTGGCGGGGAAGGAGGCAGGAGGAGGAAAGCCCTGGCCGGCGGGGAACAGAGCACCTGGAGGGGACAAAACCCTCAGCATAAAACCACCGCTGCCCCTCCGCCCTCTCCTCCTGCCGCCCGTCAGGAAGGCGGCGCGATGCGCAGCCCGGCAGCGGGAGCCGGGAAGTGCCGCCGAGCGGGGAGGCGAGCAAGAGACAGGGCTCCCGGCGGCGGCAGCGGCGGCTCTGCCCCTCTCCTCTCCCTGTCATCATCCCTCGCTAGGGCAGCATCGTTACTGAGGCACCGGGGGCGAGCCGCGGCGGAGAGAACCAGCTGCCAACAGCTGCGGGCACTCCGAAGGGGAAGCGAGGGGACCGCCTCTCCGCCCTGCCAACACCAGAAACGCCTCCTCACACCCCTCCCGCCCAAGGGCCCATCTCGGCGCGGGGGGGGGGAAGCGTGCGCCGCCACGCAGGGCGCCGTTACCACAGGGGCGTTACCTCAGGGCCGGGCACAGGGGTCCCGCCCCCGCCGCTGAGGTAAAGCGCTCTCCTGGCCCGTGGGGCTTCAGGCACTGGTGTTGCTGCTGCTTTAGGGAGCCCTCGGGAGGTCCCCGCCGGGGTACGGTACCGAGCCGTGGTGCGAGGTCCGAGGGAAGGCAGGGCGGGTGTGCTCCGGCAGTAGCGGCGTGAGGTGGCGGACTGCCAGGGGCCAAGCAGTTCTCGCCGAAATGGCCCAAGCACGAAATAGCTGTGTAGCCCGGTGCGATCCGCGTAAAGCTGGGTCATTGTCCTGAGAGACATCGTGCCCTACGCTGGCAACAATTGAAGTAAAAATTTTCAGGTGAGAAGAGACTTTTGACTGGCTCACCAGAGATAAAAGCGAGTCAGGATTTCCAAGGTGTTCAGACATCTCTGCCTTAGGCTCGACTAGTTTGATTCTGCATGGTGTCAAACTGAAAACCAGGGGAAGGATGTTAAGATACTCATTCCGTGCGATCAGAGCTAATTGTACTCTGTAGATACCAGTCACAAAGATTCTTGCTGTACAGAGACGTATTGCATCTTTTTTTGTTGCGAGATTTTCAGTGCATTATGCCATAGGGAAAATTATTCTGTCACAAAACTGCAACCCCATTAAAATCAGTACACAGAGTATGCAGAACAGGACGTACACAGAGACTACGTGTGTCGGTTTATATATACCATAAAGCTATTCCTTTGTCTATGTACTGCTGCAATGCCATTTTTCTCTTGCTTTAAACTTTTTTTCAAAGTATTATGTGGCTATCAGTATAAATTTGCATGAGTCTGTATTCAAAAGGTCCTACTGAAATTGGAATTCAGGCAAGTTTTCCAATTACTCTGGAGAAAATGGACTTTAAATCCAGGTAGGACTGCTTAGATAAGATTCTCACTGCCAAGCATCATTAAGCAGTCTCTTAGGATAAAATGCTCCTTACCTCACACTGTAAACTGTTTCCAGCATCAGCCATGGTTTTGCCTTTTGTTGCTTTCCATACGTACAAAATTCGTAATCATGAAGCACAGGAAAAGTCAAACAAGAGTTTAACAGAAATAATTTACTGAGCCAAAGCTTTGAAGAAAGAACTGGGTTTTGTTTTCATCAGTTTAATTAGTTCACATCTTGAACTATTTAGGGAAGTGGTTTTTTATGTCTTTCATCACATGCAAAATCTCCATTTAGCTTCAGTGAAATTATGTACGTGGTAGAGCAAATTTTGCTCTCTAAGAAACTAATATGCTGTGTAGCTACTGTAACTTGGAAATACTTGGGGCTATTCATTTAGGACAGTCTAGGTGTCTAACCTAATTATACGTACTGCATCAGTATTACGTATTTTAGAGGATAGCCATGCAACCATCTGTTCACATCAAACTTTGTACTGTTGCAGGGGCCCTTTGACTTAGAAAATGATATCACCCATATTGTGTTCCTTTTTCAAAAAAAATCCTCTGTTATTACAGCGGGCTACAGGAATGGACTTTCAATTGCCTCTAGAACTTCCCTTGACAGCAAAACATAAAAGGGCATCTGAAAGTAGATGAGAAATAATCTTGCTTCCCAAATGTATGCTCAGAGCAAGGCTTCCACATATCAAGGTTTATTTCCTTTTCAGAAATAGATAAAAAGGGGGTTTAATATTGGTTCTCAGTTTTAAGAAAGTCCCATTCTTGCTTTGTCTGTTGTGTTTCCCATCACTAATTTGAATTACATGTTCTATGGGCTGTGTTTTTCATTATTTCAGTATTGTCTAAATAGACATTGGTTTGCTGTTTCTACAGTAAAAGGTAATGACTACTATCTCTTCAGTTATCTAAGTCATCAGTAATGCTTGACTTGGAAATCATCCTTGCAGAAGCCTTCATGATACATCCCTCCCTTCCAAGGGGTAAAATGATGATAACCCCCCAAGTAATTACAATACTATGTACTACAGTATATGTTTCATGCCATAGAACTTTCACGGAAACTTTTTCTGTAGTTTGCTTCTGAGAATGGCATATGAGACAGTGGCAAAAAACCCTTATTAAACTCATGGTGTAGCACTATAAGCACTCTGTAGAAGACCACTTTCTCTGCTACATGATACCCCAGCAACGTGGACTTCTGACAAATGTGATTCCCCTCACTGCCTATGTTAGAGAGGAAATGTCAGTCAAATCCTTCAGGGACCTGAGCATTCCTTCTTGATACTGAAGGAAAAGGATAATGTAAGAAAAATTGACCAAATAATTTTCTTTTTCTCATCATGCTGTTACAAAGCCACCAAACTGAAATACACGGCTCCTAATGTGCATTTAGATAAAGTGCTCTTCTTATCTTGCCCTTCCTGCTTTACTTGCTTTCTGGTCAATTTTTGCCAGCACTTGCTTGCATTTGAACTCTCCAGCACAATAATAGTGGAGAATTTTTCCCTTTGCTTATTTGAAGGAGATCCTACCTGAAAAACAGCCAGGATGGCAAGAAAATAATTAATCACGTATCTCAAATATACTTTGTATGGTTACAATCGTGGAAGTATTTTGTATTTCCAACTGAAATGTGTAGGGAAACAATCTCAGTCACAATAAAATTGTGTACAGAAAATTTACCACCGTTTGAAGTACCAGAACACAGTATCAGAACAGGGGTATGAGAATCCTTGTCTGATTAGACTTCAGCCATCACTGCTGTACCTGACAGGAAGAATTTAAACATCATTGCTGTGTCTTGGTGCTATGGCTGAGGCTCTGAAGTGCCATATTCAGACAAAACAAATGCATGAAGCTAGACTTTTGAAACACCAGAACAAGCAAGAAACCTAACAGTCATGAAATGGCACCTTCACATTTCTGGGCATGGACAAATGGTCTCAAAAAGGGATTTTTATTAATGAGTCACACATTTTTGAAAGCATTAATAATGTCAGTAATGCCAATGTTCCAAAATCATTATTCTTCTCAAAAATATTTAATGTTATCAAAGTATCAGATAGGTGACAACATAGCCAAATCGCAGAAAGCGAGTGAGGAAAGGATGAGTAGATTTGAAATACCAGGCAGAGCAATACAGGGAACCTTCTGCCGTCTGTTGCTTCAGCTGGTTAAAGACTTTACAGGCAAAGGCTGCTAGCCTAGTACATTTTGTGAACACTGACTTGAATTTACAGGGTTTTGAAGTGATGTCATTTTAATTTAGAAAACTGCTTCCAGGAAGTTGCTTAGACAGGAGTGAAATAATGAAAGGTATACTACTATGAAAGGTATACTACTATAAGGACAGAGACTGAACAGAAAAGCCTGAAGGATTTACCGCAAACAGTGAAACATACCAGATATGGTATTATATCACTGAAGGTGCCAGATTATTCTTCATGCTCTTGTTTTTTAGGACACGGATTTAATGCCATAAGTATTTTATGTTCGAGTTGGAATTTCAGCCAGAATACAATCCCTCATTCTTTTCACTGGATTGACTCGATCAAGACAGGGTGGGATTAAATTGGAACAGGGTTTTGTTTATAGGGATCAACTAGTCTCTGGAGGAATTTTTCTGTCCTCCTCAAAACTATGAGAAATACACGATTCAGGGTTTAAAATTTCTATTGGCAGTATTCTTCAGCTGGAAGGGAGAGATCAAAAAATAGCGTTTCTAAATTCAAGTAGGGTGTCCAAAGAACCCAGAGCAATAAATTTCCTTGAAATATTGAGCAAAACATGGGTTCCATACTTATCTTTTCCATTTTTTTCAGCTTCTTTCAGTTAGGTAAATGAATGGAGTAAAGAACTGAAACACAAAAACAGATAGCACAGCTGGCATTCAGTATACAAAAATATCAGGAACTACATTCAGATTCTTAGACTGAACTAGCATAGCAATAATACCTTCCAGATCTGCAAGGCACCTAAGTGAATGGATATGCATATCGGTGAGACTGTGCCAAGTAATGGAGAAAATGGTCATTTAATGGGGTTTTCTCTTGCCAGAATTTTTTCTGAGGGGTAGGTTTCAAAAGTGTTAATTGAAAAATAAATATAATCTTCTTGTTGAAGACTGGGTTTTTGACACTTATTAAGACCTTCTTGTTGAATCTAAGTAATTTAGATTTAAGAATCAGCAATATCCAAGAAACTTCTAGTAACAACTTCCCTTGCAGAACAACCTTGTATGTCACATGATTATGCCAAATTTTTATTTCCCCACTTTATAAAAAAGTAAGAGTATCTTCTCTCAGGAGACAAAACTGGTTTTTATTTGCTTGAAGTGACGGGTGAAGAGAAGCAAAAAGACACTCACGGTAATGCTAGAAATAGAATCCAGGTCGTGCAGTACACTGAACCCTTCTCTAACGTCTATGTGTACTACTTTCATGAAAATTGGTAAGTTGGTGGGAATAGCAACAGTGTAATGAAAGCAAAATTGGCCTTCTTTGCCTCATACTGGGAATTTGCCTACTTGCCAAGAACCCAGTGTTTTCAAGGACATTTAGCTCCTACACGAAGGACTTCTACAAAAGTCTAAACAGGTTAATCAGCATGAAGAAAATGCAAGAGTGGTGTGATGTCACTGATCTGTAAGCAGATCTCAGCCTCAGAACTAATATTATGGTTTAAGGCTTTTAAATTAGATGAAAAGATAAATTCCCGAGACTTGAGCCTGTAATTTCACGCACACTGTGCAGCTGTTCAGGCCCATGCAAAGTGAGTGGGTATAAAATACTGTGAAATCACCTACTGGAAACCAGGCCCTCAGAGCTCTGTGTTGCAGTTGTATTATGTGATCTACTTTATGATATTAAAAGGCTACTGAAGTCTGCTGCCAATAAAACCATTACATACATATTAGCTACATTTTCAAAGGTCTGCAAAATGTCTATCTAGACAAAATGGACAAATGCTCTTTTTTTTTTTCCACACTAAGTGGCGACTGGGTGTACATACACATATTTTCACCTGTTATTTCCTGTTTTCTAAGGCAAGCCAGAGATGTCTTTAAATAAATCCAATGTCTTTGCACACTTTTGAATAAATCCACGACATCCTGAGCTTATGCCAATTAAGTTTTACTCCTCATTTTCACTCATACTAGTGGAAATGAGAAGTTAACGTAAGTGCAACTAGGAAAGGGACTACAGAATCAGTTCCCTTATCTGTGCATTGCCCAGGGGACTGTATGTAGCTTATAAAGTTCAAAAATTATACTTTCTTAAGTTTTGTTTTACTATCAATTATATGTAGAGCTGGATTTTCCTCCTTAAGTTATTTTCCCTATCCCTGTCTCAGTCAATACACCCTGAAAATGTAAATGTGATTCTTAGTCTATTGTTGAGTGCTGGCAGCCATGTGATAAATACATTTCTTGTCATAAGAAAACATCTTTAGCAACTAAGTTTTCTTTTTGACAGTGCTTCAAATATGGATGGATGAATGCAATGCACCCTGCTGTCCTCTTGCCGGCTGATAGAAAAATTTATTACATGGATGTATTCGGTGTTTCAGCTAATGAGATCGAGAGTCATAATGGATGTATGGAGTGCAGAGTAGCTCTTATTTTAGCAAATTAGCAATGATTTCAGTCCTCTGCAAGTAATTAAGTCTGAATATATTTGGACACGTTTCGATCTTTCTCTAATTGGGGGAGCAGGATTTGAGTCACTGTAGGAATCAGGATAGGGGAAGCAGAACACAAAATAATAGCAAGGCACAAACAGGTCATGTAATGAATTAAAATAGTTCACATAGATTTTTAAACCCAGAAACAAGTGGATTTTTCACGTTGTTTTGTGAATTGATATTGTGTTTTGATTAGTGGAGGCATTCTCCCTTGTGATACCTTAGCAGAAAGAAATTTAAACAGCAGCATATGATCAAAAAAGAGAAATCTGAGTGCCAATCATGGCTCCCTGAGGCGGAGAAAATCCTTTATCCTGGTTTTCGCCAATAAAGCCCTGTTGTCCAGGATGTCTGACAATTTTGACTGAAAAATTACCTGATTCTATCATAGTTCAGAGCCTAATTTTCTTAAATCATATCAGAACCCTTGGATAAATACCATCTGGTACTAACTACTTGCTATACCTCAAAGCATTAAATTCCTCATGTTGGAAGAGGAGCAAGTACCACAGTGCACAGAGTTGATTGAAAATGAAATCTTTCCTTCCATGGGCTGCAGTGGAACAGGCAATAGCACTCAACCACAGGTGCTAACTATTTGAGTGACAGCAGCTCAGTGGGTCATCCAAAACCACTTCTTTGCTGTATGGGAGGAATGGTCAACTACAAGGGGAGCAGATTAAAAGAAGATCCTGCTAAGTAGTGCAGCTATGCTGTGAATGGGAGTACGTCCTCCTGCAGAGCTCCCAAGTCATTTGTGGCCAAGTGAAAAAATGGTTCAGTATCTAATATAGCAAAAATCATGTTTCCAGCTCTATCAAATACTTCTTGCCTTGAAATGCTTTGTCGTTCAGTGCACAGCGAAACACTGAGCACTTTGAATATAATCATTGTCAAGTGATCAGGAGATAATATTGGCAACTACTGGATTAGTCTTAAGCCTCTTGGTAATAAACTTCTTACAAAGAGGCCACATCTCATCTCTGAAATAAGATGCACTCAGAGACATTCATTAGGAATTAATCAGAATCCATATAATAGCCACAGTGAGTCTATATACTTGCCTGATTAAAGCAGCCACAAGATGCCAACAGCCTGCTTTTGAGTAGCACACAACACCTTTAACTCCTGCCAAGTTCAGGTGTCCTACAAGGTTGGGAATCATATATACATATTCTGTGTTACAAAATGAAAAAAATTTCCTGTATATACTTTTGTTGCAGTTTTCCTTCCCTGTATGTAAGAAAAGCCACTTTTCTGAAAAGGGAGTGAGGAAATGCCAAAGTTTTTAGCAGCTGAGAGGTGCTCAATGACAGAAAGAAAAAAAGAAGAAACAGGATGTTTCTGTGAGAAGAGGCTACACCTATTGTTAGCAATCTTCTAAGTGACTGACAAGGAAAATGGGAAAGAGTGGGAGAAGGGAGACGTGACAATAGTTATAAATTATTTCCTGAAGCCTACTGAAAATATAGTGAAGATGTAATATCCTTAGCCATGAAAATTAGTAATGGGTTGATGTCCCATTCGGTTAATACGTGTTTTTTGGGGGAGGAAGATGGTTTCAGAGGTGAAAGTAAGGTCAAAGAACCTCAGCACTGCTGTCTTTCCACAGTCCCTGTAGCACCCCAGCACGTGTGACCGAGTGCTGACACAGAGGTATGGAGGTCAGATTTCCCCTATCAGTATTCTCAGGACTTCGCTTTCTGACTTAAGAAATTATTTAGAAATCAAACTGTTGACCCTTTTTTGGTGTGTCTGGGTCAATGGAAATGTTGCAATCACTTTCAGTGAAGCTTGAATTTCATATTTGTCTTTTTATAAAAACAGTAACCCACATTAATGAAAAGCCGGAAGAAATTTTCCCAGGGTTTCAGAACAGAACTAAATCCAGCTGGACTGGTACCTCAGACAAATTAAGGAGAAAAAGTAAATCTCAGGAGACCTTCATAGCTTGCATTAATTTTTAAAACACCCATGTCCTGATTTTTGTGAGTAAACAGCAACTACAGTTCCCATTAAAATGCAGAAAATGAGACCAGAGATGTTTATTCAGCAGAAGAGCAGTAGAAGGAAGGCAAACTATTTTGCCGTAACATGACAGACAGACATAAGGAAGTGTCTTTCACGAAAAAAGCATTTATATGCCCATACCAAAGGTATTTCCATCTCCCCCAATATTTTTCATTACATTACCACAGTTGCTGTGTGGAAACTGCCTGCAACAATGAATGAAGTCTTTGTCTAGGAGTCCCTGCCCACCCACACCCCCCTACTTCTAGATTCAACTAACAAGAATTCGATACCAATAGAGAGCTCAACTAAATTTCGTCTTAATAGCAAGAGGGAGAGTGAACACTGAAAAATTGGAATACTGAGAATCAAGATTAGTCTGTAAGAGAAAAGTGATATAAATGGTTTCCTTATCAGATGACACAGCTGACAGAGATATATGCCTGTCAAGTCGGAGATTTTGGAAAATTAGGAATCTGTACATTGTGGACTTTGATGCGGGCATCAAGTGAAATCCATGGAATTCATTTGAAGAGATCCAAAGATTAATCAAGGGCTCATTAAAAAGACACATGTAAATATACATTCCATGTGTGAAAACAGCATGTTAAAAGAAAGACACACAGGAGTATTTTTTAAAATCACAAAAATAAAAATGTGGCCAAAGTTGGATTCTGAAATTAATGAAAACTCTTTTACATACGTAATTTAAAAAAAAATAACTAAGCTGCAGTATTAGGTACAAAAATTTTAAGAGCCTCATACACTCAAACTTCTATTTTTTTTTAATTGTATCAGAAGCTGTCGAAAGGCAACCTTTTAACTTACTAGCACTTTCACTTCAAAACAGGCCATTAGTTTTGTCCATATTTGAACAGTCCATTTTCAGATTCAGGTAGTGCTTAACGTAATTCAGTGTAATTTCAGCAAACTTCTTAGCAAGAGTGAATCTGTGATGTTACCCATTCTGTATGACACTCAGAAGTGGAAAGGATTGATTGCACATGAGTATGACTGTATGATAGAAACGGTGTCTCAGTCAAGTGGCAGAAAGGTACCTTGACTTCTCTGTTCTTTCTTTTTGACACTTGTAATGTAGATCCTTGTATCAGATAAAGGACACCAAAATTACATACATTTGCGTTGTGAAAAGAGGAGGGTGAAAATCATTGTTAACACAAGCAAAATTCTAAAAAGGCCAAAAATTGTACACTGATTTTTCCAAAACCAGTGAGATAAGGGAAAATGAAAAAGATTTTTGGGAGGAGGCAACAGTTTGTTTCTATCATCGTCACATAAGACGTTACCACAGGAGTGAGGTAGATACTGAGATGGAATGGAAGGAAGAAAGCATGAGTGTATTGGCATTTTTGTCCTTTTCTCCCCATGACATCCTCACAATTAATACAACATAACTCATTGGTCATAAGAGAACTGCTAGATACTTCCCTTAGTATTGTCTCCCTGTAGCCCTGTTAGATTCCCCATTGTCTGATTATGCTAAGCCAATTAAATAATCAGCATCCAGTTTTGTAGAAACCACAAATAAAATCCAGCTAAAAGGCACTAGGATGTCCTCAACTTTTGCAGGAACTGAATGATCCATATGAGACACTGACGTTAAAGCTGACTCTTCATCCCGTGAAGAAAACTAAGCAGGAAATTTTGTGCACCAAGGTGCAAAAAGCTTGCTGTTCCCATCTAAGTTCCCTACTTATATTCCTTTACTTTTCCCATCTTTCCTCTTGTCCCCTACGCTGGCATCCCCACACAACAGAGCAACAACTATTAGTAGCTCTCACTGAGGCATCGGGAGCCAGTTCAGCAGCAAAGCCCTGGCAGAGAATACCCATCATTGCCATGGATTCTGTCTGAAACTGGGGGAGGAGGTGTCAGGAGAATGTCACCAGGGCATTTTGGATGAATCCTCGCTACATTTAACATATTGTTTTACTGGATTTCAGTCAATGCTGTGATTGTTCTCTTCTGCCCCGTCAGTCGCTCTGTGTTTTGTATAAACTTTTTCTTGCATTTGTCTCCTCTACCTTTCTCTCTCACCTAGTACTATGTTCTTGTATTTGTTGTTTCCCATGGTCCCTTAAAGCTGTTAGATCCCTCAGATGTTCTCTGCCATGCAGTGCTGAAAAATAGAAGCTTTACCCAAACTAGCCTAGAGGAGAAAAATCTGCATTTTATAGCATCTGTTTATTGTCTCTTTTCACATGCTTATCTTGAAAGTTTTTTGTTTCTGCTTCTGATATGGACATACTTCACTATCTCATAGAGTCCCCTTTCCCCTGCTGCAGAGCCTTGGGGCACACCAATAGAGAACAATATAATCCTAGACTATAAATAGATATTATAAAATATACCGCTCACTAGAGTACTGCCTATGACCTTACTTTCCAGTCCTCTTCGGTTGCTCTGCTTTCTGATATCTGTGCATTGCCCAGAATATAGATAGTATTGATGTAGGAGGGTGATTCCTAAATTATAACCAAGATGCAAGACAGAGGAAAGAAAGGTGAAAACATTGCAAAATATATCTCAGGCCCTAAAAGAGTAAATTAAATCCTGAATGAAAACAGCAGAGAACAAGATAAGAAAAATGTTATGCCGCAAAAATTATAAATAAATAAATAAGCAAATTATATCAAAAGGAATAATGAACATCTCTTCCTGTGTTTTCTGATATCTAAGAACCCAACATGTTCCTTAGCCAACAATTCATTAGTGTTTGTTAGCCATGGGTCCAAACTACAAAGTGTTAAAATTTGAATTAGAAACTTTTCTAACCTCAGAAATCAAAAGATACTCCTGTGCATCAACAGAATCTAATTAAAATGAAGAAACTTCAGTGGAGCACTACCGTAATGCTCTGATTGGTGCATGCGGGTTTATTATACCAAGTAGCTGTTTAATAGAAGTATCCCCTAATGTCTATTTTATGTTGTAACTGATTTTTTAATACTGACACAAAATCATGAGGATTTGTGAATACAGGAGATGTAATGAGAATGAATGTGACGAGCATTGTACACAAAACCAACTGACAGCCCCAGAGAAACAGACCAGATCAGAGCAAAAACATAACCTTAAATATTATTAAAGTGGTACATTGGGTCATTCACGTCTCTTGATTACTTCAACATTTGTAACTGTATGCGACAAGGACTTGACATGAAGAATGGAGTGGCTTTTGCACAATGGACTGTTCAAAGTGAAAATCTGGCCAAGTGCGTGATGGGCAATTTGCCTTCCTTTGAAGCATCTTGCATTTGCGAAACAAAGTGGAGAATATTGGACCTGATGGATCATTGGCTTAATGGAGCATGGCAGAGCCTATGTTCTTATTAAAACTGGCTGGCGGAGGGCGTTGTTCCAAACACAAATTTGGTATTAAAAATAAATGTATATGTTCTTCGGTTTCCCTATACTAAAAAATTGCCTGATTTCTGTTAAAACTTATTAATTTTATGTAGCCTGATGTTTTTAGTGCTGCACTCGGATTTACAGATGACCTCAGAATAACAGTAATTTATTATGAAACCAAGTGAGAAGAAAAAAAGATCTGTTCTGAAATCTAAAAGGGAAAAGTGATGGTGGTGAATTATTTTATATGCCACGTTTCTAGCTTGCTTTGCTAGAACAAGATCATGTGAGAGGAGGCTGTTTTTCTAAATTACCATGTAAACAAGCAAGTAAGGTGTTAAGATTTGTGTAGCTGAGAAATGCAGTGGTCTTGTGACACAAGAAGTGCTTTTAGCTAAAATGAAGGCAACAGTCTTGGGAAACCAGAGATACAATTCAGTGATCACTGTCTTCATTATCTTTCAGCAAGTATAATGCCACAAACATACTTAGCTCACAGCCATAAAACCTCTTACCCTAATTAACCCAAAATTAAGAAACAAAAAAACCATTTAAACCTTTTTACAGGCAACGGCAGGGCTGTAATAGATAAGTATCTCAGAATTACATCATTCTCAAATGTCTTCTTTGTGGCAGGTCCACACCATTAGAAAAAGGGCAAGGCAGGGCATCCACTGTGGTTGCCTGCCTGACAGTTAGTGCTACCAAATCCTCTCCCTAAATTTACAGGGACCTGTGTTGAAAGTAGTTAGGTGTTTTACAAAACACTTCTTGCTCTTCTTTTATTAGAAATCTATTGTAGCGGCTTACCTCTTTTCCAAATAACTCATTTTCTTTGGCCAGTTCCCTGCTGAACACCATCCTCGTGGTCCAGTAACTACTTGCAGTAACACAGCACCATACAGGTGATTTTTGCATATCATTTTTTCAGAGAACAAGCTAAAATTATAGCAGTAGTAAATGCAAAGAGCCTTTAAAATCCATCTACCTCCAAGTCATTTACATCATGATTATTAAATTACTTCAGAGCTTGAGTGAACATCCTACAGTGGGCAGTCATAGGAGTGAAGGAGACTATCACACTGCCTGACTTCAGGTGTCTAATTTAAGTCATGGATTAAGAGTCTGTCTTCCTAGCTTCTGTATATATCAATGGAGAGAAAAAAGAGTGGCTTCTCCAGTCAATCATTCTAAATGTCTGTGTTAGGGAACATAACAAGAGCTTTCCCATTTAACCATCTATATTTGGTCCCTAAAGTCAGGTGGTACATTGTAGTCAGGAGGGAAGCTCTAAGAGGAACTGTAAATCCTTGCTCTGACAGAGGATGTAACTTTACATAGGCAACAAAATGGAGATGGGAGAATTCTAGAATTTTGTGAAACACAGAAGGGCCGAGGTCACTGAATTTTAACATGAATTT
>WKFP01014325.1:2279948-2338424 GCA_011057875.1 Pterocles orientalis
TCGGCCACCATGGTGAGCAGGTCTTCCACCGTTTTGCACCTCATGCAAGTGGAATGTCTGCCGCCCTCCCCCAGCAGCAGCAGGCTCTGGCACTCCCTGCACCCAGAGACCTGTGTAGCCACAGTTTGGAATAGGCCCTCCGTTTGGGTCGCCACAGTCTTTCTTGGGCAAGCTCTCTGCCTGGTGGAGACCATGATAGAAACAGCAGTCACAGACTACAAACGGATACGTTGGACTCATGAGCGAGGAGGGCAGAACTCCTGTGTCCTGCCGCACAACCTCCCACACCTGCCACAGCAGCACCTGGTCTCTAGTTCTTCCCTCTTCCTCAGAGGAACCCTGTCTGCTTGCTGGACTCCTAGGCCGGCTTGTGAGGCTTCTGCACCCGGCGAAACTTCAGCGACCCACTACCCGAACCACAGGCGATGCTCCTGACTTGCGTATGCGCTGTGGGCTCCGCCCTCCCGGAGAAAATTTAAGGACAGGGGGAGGGGTGGTGACCGCGCCTGCCCCGGCAACTTCCGGCTGCCACGTCAGCCTCACGCGGGAGAGCTGTCGGCGGGAGGGAGGAAATTCCGCTGCCGCAGGGCTTGCTGTTGAAGGAACCTCACGATCAGCCGATCTGGCGGAGCTGCGTCGGCTCCGAAGCAGCTGATCTCGGCGACTCTCTCCCTAAATTTACAGGGACCTGTGTTGAAAGTAGTTAGGTGTTCTACCCACTTCTTGCTCTTCTTTTATTAGAAATCTATTGTAGCGGCTTACCTCTTTTCCAAATAACTCATTTTCTTTGGCCAGTTCCCTGCTGAACACCATCCTCGTGGTCCAGTAACTACTTGCAGTAACACAGCACCATACAGGTGATTTTTGCATATCATTTTTTCAGAGAACAAGCTAAAATTATGGCAGTAGTAAATGCAAAGAGCCTTTAAAATCCATCTACCTCCAAGTAATTTACATCATGATTATTAAATTACCTCAGAGCTTGAGTGAACATCCTACAGTGGGCAGTCATAGGAGTGAAGGAGACTATCACACTGCCCGATTTCAGGTATCTAATTTAAATCATGGATTAAGAGTCTGTCTTCCTAGCTTCTGTATATATCAATGGAGAAAAAAGAGTGGCTTCTTCAGTCAGTCATTCTAAATGTCCGTGTTAGGGAACATAACAAGAGCTTTCCCATTTAACCATCTATATTTGGTCCCTAAAGTCAGGTGGTACATTGTAGTCAGGAGGGAAGCTCTAAAAGGAACTGTAAATCCTTGCTCTGACAGAGGATGTAACTTTACATAGGCAACAAAATGGAGATGGGAGAATTCTAGAATTTTGTGAAACACAGAAGGGCCGAGGTCACTGAATTTTAACATGAATTTTATGTGATGTCATAACTGAACCAATAGAGGTAATTTATAACTGCTAACACTCCACTTATGATTGTACATTGGTCTTTTTTACTAAAAATCATATTTTAAAACCTTGAAATAGGGGCAGAATCAAAGCCAGAAGTGAAAGACTGAGGCAATTATTTGGGTCTAGAGCTCACTTTCCAAACACTTGGTTTCTTTTCTTAAATACCTTGCCAATCATGTTTTAATTTTTATCAAGATAAAAAGGAAGAAAAGTACAACTCAAAAATGTATTTTGCTCTTGATACTTCCTTTTTTCCTCTGTGCTTTCCTCTTTTTCCTTCTTTTAAAAAAGGACATATTTGGCTTTTTACATATATGTCAGAGATATAAACTTATGCGGAGATTTTAAAAGAATAATTCTGTCCGACAGCCTCTGAACTGTCAGCTTCCCAACATCCTTGTTGGGAAGAGGAGCAATTAAATTTGGTAACTTTTTTTTTGTCAAAGTTAGTTCATAGGTTTTTTTATTGAAACAAAAGAGAAGAATTTACAAACGTGGAGAGAAAGAGGTCAAAAGCTATCGGAAGTGAAGAAAATACAGGTACTGCCAATCATGTTTGTGTTTCAGCCATTGTTAAATCATATGGATTTTGCTTTTCCAGCTTTATCTTAAGTTTTTCTGTTTTATCACAGGCATATTAGATGTGTATTAAGCACTTTGAGACACCAGCTATACTAGAATCCATTGCTGGAAGTTGGTTTTTAGACAACAAAAATGTTAGCATAAGATTTGTTCTGACTCCTATCAGACACTTCCTCGGGAGAAAGAAGCAAGAAAAACATAGGTGGAAGATATGAGGAAGAGGGTGAAAAAGCAACATATATCCTATAGATAGTACATGAGATTACCATCTTCTGACAGAAAATGTCAGTCAGGAAAATGCTGATGGCATCTGGTTCAACATTTGCATCTGAGCAGGATATCTGTCATCTTCAGATAAACAAAAATTCAACAGCATTATGGCAAGTCCCAGGATGGAATGTATCAAATTATTTTTTTAATAGTGAAAGATCCAGAAAGGTGTTGGCCATTTCTAGATAAATCTGATAATAAAAACAAGCTTCCAATGACTAGTTTGGAAAATTCTGTCTTCGTACTATTTTATAAGTTCTCCAAAGGACTTGGATACTCTTAAGTGGCAATTATTTCTTTTTTTGTTTGTTTGGTTTTTGTTCCAGTTTGTGGCTTCTTTCTAATATAAAATTATACAATATATTTGCAAACTAAAAACCTTTTCAAACACTTTCCCTCTTTTCTGCACGTTTAAAAACTTCAGCCTAGACTACTAGTTACCATTCTGTTGCTTAAGAAAGTGCTTCTGTCCTCAGTGTTTACTAAGATAAACCAGAGTTCACAGAGATAACAAAACACAGCTTTGCTTTATTGTGAGACCGTTATATATCATGAACAAGATTTAATCTCACTTCAGGTGGTAAAGGGGTATGTTTCAGTCCTGTCTGTAGAAATCTGGAGCATGAAATCTGTTTTAAAGCTTATTAAAAATCTGTTTCTGCACAAAACTAATTCCTATGTACTTGCCCATTGTAGGTCATGCATACTGAAAAGGGATCACACCTGCGTTTGCTGATGAGTGACTTCAAAGTAAAATGCTCTGTTAAATATGGAATTACTGAAATGAATAGTGACTTTCTCTTACTTTCATTTCAGGAACTACATTTCTTACTTTTTTTCCTAAAAGGCTTGAAATTGCTTTCAACGGCAACCATATCTGCCTGCTGTAAGGAGAAGATACCACTTCTTCTCTTTACAGCAGCCAGACACGACACTGTAAAGGCATCAGCTGTCATGAATAACAACTTTCCTGTCACAGGACATGTAAGATTTTGGGAGAGGTGGAAAACGATGAACAAAGTGGTAGATTTTCACACTGATGACACCTTGGGCACAAACTTAAGTGATTTCTGAAAGCTCTGATGATGAAAGTGGGACAACAAAGAAGATTGTGGGTAATAAGCCAAGAGTTGCATGAAGAGATTGCTTCTCAAATTGCCTGGCCTGATGCCTTCTGCTTTCTGAATGTGTTTCTTTGGAGCATGCAGGTAAACAGAGTTACATCCCTTGATGCTGGATATGTCTGCAAATGCCTCCTGTCTTCCAGAGCATAGTTAAACATAAGGTTTACTACAGCTTTCAAGCTGCAGGAACCTATGAGAAGCTTGCCATCGTCTGTGCAGTTCTGTGCAGACAGGGAATATGAGGTCTCAAGGGCCTTCCTTTTTATTAGTACAAAAACATTAGTTTTATGAGCTTTTAAGTAAAGGATTGACAAAAAGCAAAAAATATTAGTTGATATAAAATATGCATACATTTTTATCTCTGCATGATAAATTATTTTCAAGGATAAAGAATAACTTTGACATACATTTAAAATCAGGACAGGCTGGGGAAAAGAAACATGAAACATTCTCTCTGAGAGCTCATCTCAGGCAACCAAAACGTTGATTTCTCATTCATTGATTCACAACTCATATTTGGGTCATTGCCCAGCTCCTTTTGCCCTGAATTTGGATTGGCCATCTCGCTGCTGTACTAACAGCCTCTGCTCTATGCCAGAGAACACTTCTGGGAATATGTTTTTGTATTGTGATTGCACTAACAGTAAATACAACTGGTCTTTCAGATTATGGAATACTGAATATGTACAGTTCACTTCACTTAGTGCTAGCTGCTTTTTAAATGTGTTTTCTCTCCTGCCTTTCCAGAAAGCGAGGTCAACAGGTTGGCCAAATGTGATGAGAATTTCTTAGTAAGATTGTGCAAAATGCGTATTAATATACATCCATTACTGGTGTACAAAATAGCTTCTGAATTATGCATTGAACTTTCTTGCCTAGGAAACTATTCAATAACCAATTTAAGGTAATAATGTAGTGTAGCAGGGATTGATTATAGGATACCACCCTTAAATGAAGATCTACGTCACTACAATAGAGGTCTCAGAAACGATAGAAATGTAGGACTAGGTATAATCCCAGCCATCAATTCCATTCTCTGGGTTAAAGTATAGTAACTCTCACAGATACTTGTATAGCCTGTTCTTAGGCATGTCCAGCCATGCAGATTCCACAAATTCTGTAAATAATCTCTTTTTAGTGCTAAAATGTAGTTAGAAAGTTATTCCTAATATTTAAAATGGATTATTCCCTTGCCACAAAGAAAGTAAATTAATACTTCTTCTGTTCTTGGTATCATGGAGAGTAACAGTTCGTTACCATGCTTTCATGAGAATTTTTTGCACATTTGGTGTCACCAATCTTTCTCCACATCTTCACTTCCCATGCAGAAAATATCTAGTTTTTTCAACTCTTTTTCATTGGCCTTAGTTTCTAAAACTCCCACCAGTTGTTCACCTCTCCAATTTATCCTAATCCTTTTTGAGATTGAGATTGGTACTCAAATACAGAAGTGTTGTATTCCAAATTAGGCCACATCAAGTTCCAAGGACAACACAGTATCTCACTTATATGCTAAATTTCCGTCAAGATTTCCTAGAATAATTGCTCATTTTCTTTTGGAAAGAGTGTTACATAAAAGCACTCCCTATGCCTATCATTTAAGATGTTAATTGAAGCATTAAATTGAAGCTCACATCCAGGTCTAACATAGTCAAGAGCCAACTTTGAAACTATTTTGAATACGAGCTTTCAACACTTGCCTAATAACCATAAAATTTTGTCCAGTGTTTCTTAGTTTTCATGTGAGAATAACACTCATGTCTTGATACAGTAAAACTATCAACAGTCTTAATTAGAGTGAAGTTATGCCATACCTACAGGCTAACCTCTGTCCATTAGGCTGGGTATTCCACCTATAAAACAGAAGAGCCAGACGTGACCTGTACTGGCAAAGTCCACGCTGGCTGATTTAATCCCCTTATTGTCCTCTGGATGAATACCAATCAAGTACTTTATAATTGGTTCCATTATCAAAGCTCCATTGGCTGGTCTGTAATTTTTCCAGTCCTGTGCTCCTGACCTATCTCCAGTGAGTATTAAGAGGTAATTGGGAGCAGCAGGAAGGGAAGGTGAGCCAGAAACTACAGGGTGATGACAAAACAAGCAGGGGTGGTGGCCTCACTGACTTGGGCGCAGTCTCCCGGGACTCCAGCAAGGCAGGGCAGGTCTGGTTACACTCATCAGGGTCACTGCACTCCAGTGATTGCCAGGTGAGCCTGTAGTGATGGGGCAGGTCCAAGGTCAAGCCAGGAAGTCAATTCAGCAGGGCAAGGTCAAGAGTAGCCAAGTAGAAGGCTGGGCACAGGCACACCTATGACAGAGCTTGGGCAAGGGTGGATGATGAAGACCTTGACCATAAATGTACCTGCCAAGTGAAGAGGAAAGCCCTGATGTGGCTTCCCACAGGTCGCTCACACCGAAGCCTGACCCAACTTTATATGGCTATGAGTAAATGGCATTTCAGAGCTGGCCTTTCCCACCCGCCCGTGGAGACAGGCAGCCAGAGGCTGCAGGGTCTCTTGGTGCACCCTGGGCCCAGGCAATGGCTGGTTTTTGCTAACTTATTCCTTCTTCCCCTTATTTTTTAAATCTCATTGTACAACGTGTAGACTGAAAATGGAGTTTTTCACGGAAACCATTCTGACCTAGTTTGACCCAGTTTGAGTGCAGCCATGACATGTTAGCATTACAGTCTCCTGAAGTCAGAGGCTTCAAGAACATTTTCCCTACTGGTAGCTTGCACTGGTAGTGCTTATCCACTTGCCTGTATTTCCGTAGGCTGGTATATACATCATTACATTCACGCTGGATGGACTGTTATACTTCTGTTATCCAAGCACAGTGATACAGTTTTTACATGCCAAAAAAAGTATTTTTAAGCCTTTTTCTTTTTTTTTCCCCCAGCTACTTCTTGCCTACAACTCATCTCGTGAGGAAGTGAAGTATCAGGCTGCTTCAGTGTCCTCAGACAGATAATAGAAACAGAGAGGTTGTAAGTGTTCTTAAGAATTCTTTCTCAATGAAACAATTTTTGTAGCCATTAATAATAAATAAATAATTGATGAATTGGTAAGAATAGAAGATTTAGTCTATTCAAGCATTATTTTTAAATGATCACAATTCTAGCAGCTTGATATTGGACTGCTTTGCCTTTGTATACAGACTTATCAACAGTTTTGGAGGTAATATCATTGTTTTAGCAAGAAAAATATTGTATGTTTTCATTGACAAGTGAAACATTTTTTCCCTAAAGATGTAGGACCGTAGTGCCAGGCATGGGGCTGAATGCACAAGCTAAGATTAGCAGTATAACTTTAGCATCTGATATAGCTCACAAACACTTTTATATGCTAACCAGCTAGCTGAAGGAGGTACAAAATACTTGGCCAGACAGAATACATGCACACCCTTTGTAGAAACATATAAAATAAACTTCTATTAAAACAACATTTCTTCAGAATCTAGAGTGGAAGAAGAGACTGCCTGCTGTGATGGACACATACATAGAAAGACAGAGGCATATGAGTGCTGTCACCTGCTCCAATTTGCCTGAAGACATTAGTGACAAAAAGTTATCACCTAAAGGTTGTTCAATCCTCCATGCAAGACTACCTAATAGGTAGCTTATTTCTCTGTGGACAAATAGCCACCTCACAAAGATCCCAACCCTACACCACCTAGCCACTTGTGCTGGCAACTTCAGTGAAGCAGCTGAGTGACTTGTCACATAATCTGTTCCACCAGTACTACATCCAGGTGGCTCGGAGACCTGCCGGCAGGTCACCGCAGTGGGCAGCTGGCTGCAGTGCTGCTGCTTCTGCTCCACCTGCCCATGAAGGGGTAGACCGATTGATTTCCAGAGCTATTAGTCAGGCTCTTCAGAATTAATACATCCCCTCCTCCCATTTTCTGAGAAAAAGCACTTGCTGGGGAATTGCAGCTTTGCCTCATTCTTTCTTCCTGTTCTGCCACAAGTCTTAGTGACGGGCTGAAATAATGTCAGTTGTCCTGATAATAAGAAATGCTTATTTCCTTGCTGCTGTGAAGTAAAACAATAAGTTGCTTTAAGATAATATTTGCCTCTAACCACACTTACAAAATGCGCTGAATTTCCACTGAGAGGCTAAACTAATACTTTAAACTCAGCTCCATGGGTTATTTATAGATCCTCTGCTGGCTGGTGATAATGATCCTCCTGAGGCTTAAGTCACAGGCAGAATAATCCCCTGAATTCTAGACCTTTTATTAATCGTTCATGTATTTTTGCTTTGTGGGAGGAGAGCTATGTCCTACCTGCGTGCTTGAATGCTATTAACAAAACACCTCAAACAGCGTATTGTGTTTTTCCAAAGGAGTCTTACCTCAGAGAACAGGGACCTGTAGTACTTTGGCTCCTGCAAACATAATCCCAAGAAACTGCACAATCAATGGGTTTTATCTTGAGAACAGACGTGCTCGGAACCACCATTACTGTCCTCCACGTGCCCACAGGTACAACAGCCAAGAGTAGCTGTCCCAAACCATACAGTCAAGCAGCTGTGTTGTCTGAGGTATTCAACACTGTAGAATGCTAAAATAAATATTGTTTTTTGTTAATTAATTTGGACAGTAGCAAGCACTAATCAGATAATAGGAAGGATTGCTTATTATTCAGAAAGAAACAGACACAGAACAAATGCTCCCTCTTCTCTAATGTGCCTTTGGGAAGAAAGAAGCAGGGAAATCAGAGCAGAGAGTCTTACAGTCTTCACAAGGGAGGAACAATGAAGCCTTTGCTATACAGCTGCTTTTGCTAGCCTCACTCAAGTCTCTTCCGTGATGTCCTCGCTAACGGAGCAGTTCAGGTGCTACACAGACACTTGGGAGCAGGAGTGCAAATAGCAGAGGGAGTGGTTGCTGCGTCCCGCTGCCACACCAGCATGCATTTGGATGCTATGGATTCAGGCTTCACTTCGGGCTTCGACACCACTGCTCCTACTGGTTCAGCAAGACCAGGAATCTCTGTAAGGCATTAGTTTCCGTGTATTGCAGCATCTGACCCCTCATATTTCTTGCAGAATCTGCTGAAAAATGGTTAAGAAAGTCATTCTCTGGTGTTATTCCCCTGAGGCATGCTTAAGTTTCTAGGAGGAAAATAGTGTTCTTTGTGCTGATTTATAGAAAGAGGATGCCTTTTTTCCCCCTTTTTTTCTTTTTTTTCCCCCTACAGTTTAGCAAGGTTTTATTTTCGTGTGAATAGCATACTGGAAAACAGATATAAAAATGGTCATAATTGTATTTCCTTCACTAAATTTTACACAGTTTTCTGCATATGTAAATGAAATGCATGTAAATGCATTTTCTGCATATGTAAATGAAAAAGCATTCAGTGAAAGTTTTGAAGAAGATGGAAACATTTGAAAAATCCTTGGCATTACAGATTCCCTACCAGCAATTCCATTGTGAAAATGTGAGAAAGCAAATGGTAGATTATGATTAATTCCCCTCCCTTTCCATGCTTCTGAACCCTGCTGAGAGTTGCAGGTGAGAAGTAACATCATAATACAGTCAGTGAAGGCAAGTCTTACTCTACTCCACAAAGTAAGAGTCAAAACTTTGTTAGAGGTTCAGGTCCTGTGTTAAAGGTAGGAAACAAAGTGTATTTAATGAATTGGCTGGAGGTTAACCGTACCAAAAGCAAACACATGTACTGAAACTCGGATCAGAAAATGGAGACTGAATACCCTGCAAGGTATTCAGATCTCACAGTGTGCAGAGGAAGCTGAGAAAGGTAAATTGTCAGATAACGCTGCGAAGTATTAATGCCACAAGAACAAAGAACACAGCAGGAAATACAGATAATGATCATGAAATTCTCACATGACTGAGTCTGCCTTGGGAGGGACTGTCTCTTTGGTGGAATGAGCCCCTGAGAATACAGAAAGAGCTTTGTCAAATGTTCTTGTCTTTTAATCAGAGAGCTTTTTGGAGTGCAGTTGGTTGGGGCAGACAAGTTTTAAGGACATCAGCAATGTGTGCTTTCTGGTGTTTGTGATTTTCTCTAGTTGCGAACATCCAAAATTCTGTAATCAGATGGTTCACTGGTGACAGAGTATTACTTGCACTGCTGATAGCTGCTAGAAAGCAGCTCCATTCAGGAAAATGTGTTTCATTTCTAATAGACCATGTCTGCCATACAGGAACAGATAAAAAGCTCTCATGAGATTCCTTTAGTGAAACATCTTACTAAGGGACCTGAGGAGAAATCTCTTTGGGAAAACTCTTTAAAATTGCATTTAAAATTAGAATTTTGTACTACCAGATAACATCAGATAGATAAAAAGACAAAGATCAAAGTACTGTTTGTCAGATTTGCTGATAGGAAGAATATCTACTGAGATTTCTTTACAGTCTCCCATAAAAGTGGAAAATACACATATTCCAAATGTTGAAGGAACCAGTCTCCGTCATCTTACTTCAGTATTTTGAGCAATGGGAAGTTAGAAAGAATAAACTGCCCCAAGCATGGTTATGTGCACAACATGGACAAATTCTCAGAACAAGTACAGACTGCACCGTTAGGACCTGCCAAACGAAGCTCTGAAGGTATCAGCCTAGCTTCAGTTCAGCCCCTGTGTATGCATATACTGTGACCTGTATGTTTCATCAGTCAGTCATATGTTGGCTTTTATCCCATAAAGCAGGGAACAGCCTGGGTTGTAAATTGGGGTGCTTTAGGGGACCCCTGCCTTAGCTGCCACAAGGTTTGAACTGAGGGGGTACAGGGCTGGTGGAGGCACGTGCACCTGCCATCGGCAGGCTTGGGGGCAGATGGAGGATGTTCAGGTACTCTGGGTTGACAGCACGTAACCCTTCCAACTAGCAACAGCCTGTGTGGAATTTTAAAACTCAATGAAATTTAGCTCAGTTTCTGTATGGAAAGCAGAAGGCCCATCTATGACACAAAGAAGAATTCCTGGAGAATCTAAACCCTTAGGCCACAGGATAGGGAGATGACTAGGACTTTCCAAAGAAAAGGCTATCCTAATTTACATTTTTTATTACCAAACAACAACATTTTCCACTCTGAGAAATAGCAAAATGAAATTTTAACAGCAAAGAACCCCATTAACCTCACACGGCTATGTCAGCTCTGTTAGCAGTTCAAATTCAATAGAATGATAAACAGCTGAAAATGGACTTTCTGATAAGAACTGTTAGATGTTCTTCATATCAGTGCTGTTGTTAGTCTTCGAAGTAGCACTCACCTGTGCATGTGTATATGTGCATATTTACCTAAAATAAACACACTTTCTCTTGTTTTAATTTTCCTTCCTGCAGAATGGAAGATGGTGGTTTCCAATGGGAATAACATTAAAGAAGAAAGAACAGAGGAGCATTTAGAATAACTAAATAATGGATACTGATAGTGTTTGAGTAGGTAATCCATTACAAATACTTCGTAGGGATTACACAGTATAGCAGTGTACAGATATGTCTGTCAGTTGACCAGAAATGATTATTATAAAATTAAAAAAAATTTGTAAACATGTTTGCTGTGTCTGTGTTAGTTTCCTGAGACTGCCACTGGTAAATATGAAAGGGAAACACATGACCAGCCACCTCACTTGATTTCAAAGAACTGAGCTAGTAGCAATACAGAGCACACAAAACATATTATTTGGTCACACTTTTGCAAAGCACTTGCGAATAAGTAAATAAATAAAACCTCATAGATTCTGTTTAAATTGTTCAAATGAGCCTACAAAACAACACTTACCACAGAACTTCATTAAAGAGAATTAGTGACATAATCTCTCTGTGTTTACTTCTTCAGAACAATTACTTGAGGCAGGAAATCTTTAGATAAAAACCTCTAATGATGCTAAGTCTCCTATCTAGCCTCCTTCCCGAAAACATTATAGTTAATGATGACAAATTGTTTCCTTTTGTATCATAATAAAATTCAGTTTTTGTATGTAGTTCAATAAGAACAATAGACTATTTGGCCTCCTTTCTGATTTTAAACTGGTAATTAACTTACGAGAAGTTTACAAAGGTGGAAAAATGATTTGCTTCTTTTGTTGCTGTAGTTTTTATTTGTTCTGAACTTGCAATAACTAACAGATCAATTTTAAAACAGGCCATCAAATTCGCAAGTTCTGGGGTACGGTGAATGAGGGATCTGCATGTGCTTTGCTCTTTTGTAGGCTGCAGAGAAAAGAAGATGAACCTAGAAGATACAGTCAGACAGAACAGGCCAGGTTAGAAGGAAAAAGGTACAGCTATAGATGGAAGAAAAACTACTAAAGATCCATAGCAGGTAAAACTATAGCTATAATAAGGAAGACATGCCACTCCTGATATGATGATAAAAGGCTTTCCTGGAGCTAGCCACACACCTCAAAGCACTGAGTTCCTGCCAGCAATCCCTACTAGAAGCAAGCACATCTCCATAGCACCTGGACTACCCTTAGCCACTGTCGCAAGAGTACAGCTGAGCTCTGAGCCCCTGCCAACACCCGCACCTACGCTGGCCACTGTGCTTCGTGGGCTGGCCATGTGTACAGTCCTGTTAAAGGCAGGAGCTATGAGAAGAATTTACAAACAAGTAAAATGGAAGGGAAAGCAAATACTGCCAGTTAAATGATGTGCTTTCTGCTGTGCATTGCTGTCAAGTCTAGACTCATGCGGGAGAGCTCATTTCCAGATAATAGTATCTAAGGGCCACATGCTGTTTGGAAGCACAAAAGTGTCAGCTGATTTGCTTACCTACTGAAACTGCTAAATATAATGTGAGTTTATCACAAATTTTCCGTTATTAAGCAAAAAAAAAAACTTTGGCCAGTTCTACTTATAGCTACTGAGAAAGAGTCACACAGTTTTGCAGAGGAAATTATATTTACACAGCCTGCAGTTGTTTCCTTTAGTGCAGAAGAAGTGGTTCTTCTTAGGGTGATAGGAATTATGCATATGAGTAAGGACTGCAGTGTCATTCTTCAATTGAAACATTATGATTTTGCATCTGAGTCTACAATAAGTACTATCAATAACATTAGTGACAATGAGTCTGCTACTACTGAGGGTATTTGCATGAACCTTTTGCCCTTTAAAATACCCACCATTAGGAACACGTATGTAGAGAAGGCTCTGGAAAACACTGGTACACTATGATCTTATCATGTACGCCCGAGCAGATGATACCAGGGTTTAAATCCCAACAGTAATTTAAACATTTTCTATACTAAAGCTGTGAGCTGACAATCACTGTTGGAAAGGTGTTGGCAGCTTAAGACAGAGCTATCCACAGCTGCTTGTTACTTCTCCACCAGAAACAACCCTGGTATTTTGGCTAGTGGAACAAATCACTGGACTGCTCCTCATCAACAGCCTGCTCCCTGCCCCCATCATCACTCTTCCTATCTTCTCTCTCAGTTCTACAGCTGGCAGTCCCAGAGGGGGAGCGGGGTCTGCCAGGTCACCCCCTCTGAAGCTCACTGCTGGTGTGCTCTCCTAGCCTCTTTCCAGCCCATCAGCATCAACCTCCTCTATCCTCAAACTTTGCATATGACCACAGATGCCCAGGGCTCTGGAGCTGGGGAGGGGATGGTGAGAGATGTAGCAGTAGGTGGCAAAGAAGGAATCATGAAGAAAACAGAGAACAAATATTAAAAAAAAAAAATCAGACTTCAGGAGGGTTGTGTAATTGCAGATAGTTAGACCAAATCTATCACTTCTGTCGTCATCAGCGCCCTGTCAGAGCCTATTCTCATTGATTCCAGTGGGCTTTGGATTAGATCTGGAATAAACAGAAAGTATTAAAAAAGCTGATAAAAACCAGTGCCAACTCTAGGGGCTCGGCTGGTCAAAAGCCATCGTGGTGCTTGAATGATGCACCCTGATCAAGAGTCAGCTGCATCACTGTTGGGCTATTTGTTTTCAGAGGATGTGTCTGTGGGTGACAGTGACAAAGAGAAATACATCTAGAGGACACCACTTGATCTAGAGCTTCGATAGGACCGCTCCTGCCAGCAAGACTGACTCTGGACTGACGTAAATGTTTGCTCTGGATTGAAATACTAAGGTGGCATACACAATGCAGCAGGCCAAAAGAGAGCCAGTTTGCTTTTTTTGTGGAAGCACTAGTGCTAAAGTAAGCAGTTCTCCTTTTCGCTAAGTCTGCAAAAGCAATGACCATTATGGTCAAAGTCAAAGGAATACTGTCAATTTAGCAGATACCCAGTTTCTAAAGAATTTTAAGTCATACTTGTAAAATCTGATAAGAGCAGAGTTGTTTATATTGCACAGTTAATACTGAAAACAGTTTCCGTAATATGTTTGATTTTCAGTTTCTCTCCTCTGTCCCCCGTAAATGTAAATTTAATAATAATAAAATGTAAACTCTGTAAAATGCTTCAGAGCAAAAATCTAAAAACTTCCAGTATTCCCTAAAACTTCATGTCACATCTTGTTCTCTGGTAGCATCTCTAAGGGAAGCTTGCTTTAGGAACTCACCTAAGCAGCACACAGCGATTGGGAAATGCAGCTGCAGAGTTCTGAACAGCTTTCTACCATTTGGACTCATGGCAAATTTGGTATGTGTTGGCATCTGTCTGAAAAGCCTGGATTTGTTTTCTTGACTCACAAAATAGTAAAAGGTTGCATTTCTTTAGCTAACTCGGGCATTTTGGGGAAAATGTGTTAGTGTTTGTCACATTGCTGTCACGTTTGCCACAATGCAGTGTTGTCTAAAGCACAAAGAAAATATGTCTCGAAAGAGCAATGCAATTTACTCCTATGCCTGGTCAGGTAGATGTGTTCATGAGAACTCACAAATGTTTCTTAGGAATCCTTGAGAAAGAGGAATGCTTCAGCACAGGTGAAAGAAAACAACTCACAGACACATACACCCACTCCCCTCCTTACAATCTATCCAGCTCGGTGCTGTGCCAGGTTCAGAAAATGTTCTGCACGCAGCTTGGAAAAAAACCGCAAACGTTTCCTGAGAAGGCACATAGGGACAGCCAGTTCCCAAAGTGTTACTGACTCTTTCCTTGCTCAAAAGAAAGCCTTCTGGCCACGGAGGGGAGGAAGGAAGGGAGGAAGTCTGTAGACAACCTTTCTTTCCTGTGCCGAGTTGAGCCCCGGGAAGCAGGCCAGCCCCAGGCTGAAGGGGAAATTGCGCTGCTCTTCCCATTATGGGGTAGGCAGCGCTTTCCTATCGCTCCAGAGCCCGCACTCAGGCACTGTGTCTGCCGCACCGGGCTCACGCACCGGGAAATGGGGGAAGGTTGGAACTGTTGGAGAGACCCCAATTCAAGCACATCACCTGTGCTGTCTTTTGCTCTCTCAAATCATTCCAGCAGGTTTTCAGTTGGAGTTCGCCTTATGTCCTTCCAGCACTAGGGAATGAGCTTGTGATCAGAGAGGTTCCCCCTCACCCTGAGCTGAAACCTGCTGTCGTGACAGGGTCAAAGCCATTTTCACCACCGCCCGAAGCAGCATCCAGCATTTGAGATAACAGCTTCTGAAACAGCACAGAGCTGGTTATCGGTTTTGACTTTTTAACACCAACAGTTTAAATAACTTTCTCCCTTAGTTCAAGGATACTTGCTGGTGATAACTGTGTTCAAGGATGGATTAGGACCTTCAGGTAGACAGAGAGGACACAGTGTGCAAACAAAACATGTTGAGCTATCATTTTCCAGCTACACGTGACGAAGAAAAAATGAAGACAGCTGATTTTATTAATGCAAAAGGAACTCAGTCTTGCATAGTAGCAAACAGCAGAACAGTATAGGCAAAATACAAGCAGTTTATAAAAAATTGCGTAGTTTGTCAAATGCAAATGTGATAAATTACTTGCTCATTAATTACTTATTGCTTGTAAATCTAATTTCTGAAGTATTTATTAGGAAAAATCAGCAAAATCATATGCCTCCAAGGTTGTGGTTTGTATATTAGCAATGACACTCAGATTATTGCTAAGTGTTACCACTGGCCAGTTTTCATAATAATATTGTCTTACCAATAACAATACATTTGTTTTTTCTCCTTTGTGACCCAACTAGGCTAAGCGGGATCTGCGCTGCTTACACTGCGAATGTGCCAGCAATATTGCTTTTGGGTCTCTGGGGAATACCAAGGGTATGCACCCTGTCTCCACCGATGGTATGGTCAAAACTTTCAGTAATTTCACAGAGAACCAGACCAAGCCTTGCACGTGCTGCTCTGCTCTCTCTCCTGACGTGGTCCCACTGCATCAGTCTCTGAGCTGAGGGCTTGGGAGCTCTCCGTGGGTCAGAGCGCTCCATGGCCAGTCCTGACTCCTCATTGATCAATTCACTTAACACAGTATGTCTTGCAGTGGTTCCTCTTCTATTTCTACTGCTGCTTGTTATTGTAGTAACATTTTTGAAGTCTTTTAAAGTCAACCTTGCTCATCATTAACTGTTGTAAACCTTGAAGGTAAGAAGTTCTGCCAGCCTGGGGGAGGCATTCCAAGAGGCAGGGAAGCATCCCTGCTAAGGCTTTTTGTAAGTCACAGTATCACCTTTCCAGTATGGCACTATAAGCTCTACATGTGGAGGTATCCACAATGAATTAAGACACTGTTCTTACAGCTTTGTCAATGCTTCAGCTCTGTTTTTCCCTGCAGCCCTGGAAGAGTCTCGGGAGACTCTCAGAAGACCTGGAAAATGCCTCTATAGCAGCTGCTTCACCCGCTCACAGGAGCGGGCACTGCTCTAGCTGAGCGTGGTCACCTTGGTGGCCTCACTGCACAAGCAGCTATCCCCAGAAGACTGGAAACAGATGACAGTACAGATGGACAGTGTGTCCTGGGCAACTTCCAAACCCTGAGGTACACACGGCACAAGAATTTCAAGCACTGAGCATGGATAAGTTGCATTGCACGATAATTTGTTTCACAGATGACTGTATATTGTCTCCTGTGTTAAACGGTTCTCCATGAGCACAGTTCTAAGAGCCTTGGGTCTAGTTCTCTGTGCAATGATTATTGCCTTTACATAGAGACCTTTTTTCTCCTTCCAGCCTATGTATGCTTTTTTCCTCTTTGTCTCTTATTTCACTTATAAATAATTTTCCTAAAAACTGCACTTAAGCGTGATTACTCTCAGTTGCACAACTACATCACCCCTTAAAATCCATGTTATATCTGTGCATGGAGAATTCACTGTTGGATTCCTCCACCCTTTTTTTTTAAAAAAACCACAACAACAAACCAAACAAATAATGAAAGGAATAAACCCCTACAAAGTCTCAGTATTATCCTACTATGCAGCAGTCATTGAGACAGCAAGTGAAAAGTAGCTTCTCCAACAAAAACACCAGAGGAGGGTAAAGGAAATGTAGGTGGACATTTCTCATTACAAAAAGCTTATTGTACAGAGCTGGTATTAAGCACAGGGTGGTATCCTGCCTATGTCTTTATACACCCAAACTTCAAGTCTGTGGGAATTTTCAAAGTGCAAAGAACACGGAATCAAAGACAGAATTATTAGTAAATATAGAATAAATGAGATTTATATAACAGGCTACTGCAGATCTATTAATCCAGGAAATGAATTTATTACAAAGGAAATTAAAGTTAAAAATAGTCATGAACCACCAAAAAGACTGTGCTTTTGCCTCTTCCTCTGGCAACAGAGTGTTACACCCACTCGCTGTGTGCCAATTTGTTCTTCTAGATAACTAGTAGGGCCAGGAATGGGGTCTCCAGTTTAAAAAAATAAACTTTACGTGGTAAATACTTCTTATTGTATGTTCAGAATAGGTTTTACATTGCTTAGACAAAAAGCTTATACAATTTGCCTACACATCTAGCACAGAAAGTCTTTACAGAGTGTTTCAGTACAATGCACTTCTTTTGAGATCAGGAATAACTAAAAATACGTGAAATTTAAGAGTGAAAGCTAAAGCTAACCTACCATCTGATGACATTTATTACCCACAGAACACCATAAAATGTAATGTGTTGTAAATAAAGTGATGCTGTAGAGCTACAAGACATGAATGCTGAAGGCATGAACGTACTGGCTTGTAGTTACCCAACAGGCAACCATTGACAGGGTTAGTTACACCCAATAAAATCCAGTATAAATCAATAACACAACTAGACAGAAACAAAATGAGCAGAAAGAGCTAAGATGTAACTTTATGGCACTGGATATGACTGTTACCTGTGGTGCACGTGGTGGCACTGAGGCCACATCAGGGAGCAAGGAGGCTGCCCGGGGTCTTGAGGGGATTCCAAATACACACCCAAAGCCTGGCACGGGTTTTTAACAGGTTCAGTGAACAGACTGTGGGAAAACACAACGGGCTAAAGGAAATCTCTTGGATCATAGTAACAACAATAACTTCCTTAATAGCAACAATTTCCTTAGGAGTAAGGAAGTTATAGTCCATACCAAAAAAGGAAGCGGTAACACAATTAAGCTTTGCATGCCCATGTTTAGCTAGTGATGTGGGGGCCACGTGAGAAAGGTGGGGTTTGAAACTGCCAAGTGAAAGATTTTGTGAAAAATGTGTGCAGATACAACGTAAAGACACTCAAGCGTGTTCTAATAATTGCCAAGATGCAGTGATGGGATATCATGGGATCCCTGCCTGTTTGCTTGCTTTCACCTGCCATTTTCTGAAATTAAAAGTAACAATTTTTTCCCAGAAATAGGATTTCTATTGCTGTCTGAAAACAGTTTTGATAGATTAATTTTAACAAGCTGTCAGTAAAAGCTTTGACTTCTACAAACTAAACCCTGGTCTTGCTGAAATCAGTGTTCATTTTATATAGTTTGATGCCTGTTTCTTACAGGATAATCCACATGTAAGAGGTCTGAATGAGATGCGCGAGATCTTTTCTGTGAATTTGGCTAAAGAGCACCTGTTACAAAATACAGATTTTATTATCTGTGTTAGTTTACAATCACACTCATTAATCACGTTGGAAGAAAACTTTATAAAAATGATTGCTTGAAGAAATTAGCATAAAAACTAGGATGTCTGTAATTTTCATATACCCTTCTGATTGCTGATCATAGTGTAAACTATATTGCTTAGTTTACAGGATTATGACAGAATAGCCTGCATGTAGAGTAAATTTCCTTTAGCTTTTATTTAGGGATTTAACGAAGAATAGCTTGATCCTTCTATATTTTTCCTATATTCACATAAGGTCCGGGTGCACAGATCTAGACACCAATAAACTACTCTCAGAGCAAGGAGGATTTCTTCCAGGTCAGGAGGAACCTGTTTGGGAATCAGTTTTTGGGTACACCAGGAGATGGACAGCTTCCACTGAAAGACCAACAACCTTCAATGAAGCTCCTTGGATAAAGGTGCTTTGGAAGCACAAAAGACATTGCAAATACCAAAAGGTCAAGTATGGAACAAATTAATTCTGTAATTGGTAACAAGTGACTTCCAGCTCTGGCAAATTATGTACTTAATACAAATTATTAATAATTTTTTGTTTTCTGAACAGATTGACTGTGTTTTTATCCGCAGTTGAAAAGAACCTAAGAATTTAAGATTTTGCTACCAAAAGGATGTGGGTGTTTCTGACCCACCCACTGCCTGCGTGCTGCTGGCTTCTGTTATAATGAGTTTTTGCAGTATCACAAATGTTTTGGGTAAGGAGTATTTATATTCGTTATGTCTAAGGGCAGTGTTTGTTTTTAATGTAATCTAGAATAAACTCTCACAGTAAACACTGATGCTATTTAAAGAAGGGTAAATCAACCAGTGCTTGCATTTATACACTCACAGCTCCAGCAACTTCAGAGCACTCACTAAAGCACAACTGAAGACAGAATTTAGTTTCAAAACATACAGAGCAGTAGTAACATGCTTTTTTCTATTTATTTGTGATCATTTTCTCAGAGCTGGGAGAACGAGGGAAATATTTTAAATTCTGAGTTGGTTACTGCGCTGCTCTTGGTCCACACGAGCTGGAGCCCAGCCTGATGTGCGAGACACCTGTGTCTGTGCTTTGCAGCCTCCTGGGATACTGAACACAGCATCAGGAAAACAATTTCCCAACGATATTGTTAGAGAGGTCCCTGCAAGAGGATTGACTGACAAAGACTTTTCAATCTGATAAAGACTATGAAGGGGCTCTTTATGGTTTCCTGATTAAATGAATTGTCTCATAAAGTAACTGACGCCAATGAATCAGATTCTGACTCTGTGATGGTGAGTGCTTGATTCCACTTACCCAGGCTGGCAGCGGGGCTGCTGCGGGACTCTGATTGCTTTGGGGGATGCAGATGGAGCATGGTGATGGGAAACGGGGTGAGGACAGGAGCAGCAGAAGGAAGGGAAGACTCAAGGCTCTGCGGTTATGTCTGCGCCTAGTTCTGTGCTGGTTCTCTGCTCTCGCACTGCCTGGGGTGGGGATCCCAGATCACTGCAAAAGGACACCGGCAGGATTAGCAGGCCAAGAGGGAAACAAGGACCTTGCTACTGAAGTGATTGCATGTGGCAGTTTAGTAAGAAGTCGCCAGCTTAACTCCAAGAAGAAAATAAATGTTGGTAAGGGAGGCTTTCTGCTGCCTTACTGAAGGAGGAGCGCCGGTGTGCCCAAGCCTGATGCTTAGAGTGGTCGTGCCCATGAGTTTCCAGGCAATGTCAGCTGGAGTGGCAACAGCTCCATTTGCCCCATTCCCCTGGAAAATGCCAGGAGTACCCAGGTGCCCTAACAAGGTAATTAGTATAAGTCAGAGTGGTGAGTATGAAAGTTCCCGGTCACATTTTTGCTTTTTGTTAAACAGTGTCATGTACCCAGTTCTGTCTAAATAAATTCTGGTGACCTCAGCATTAGCTTAATTTTGATCCTTGGGTGGCATCAACCAAAGAAAAAACATGATTTAAAAAGAGTTGGGAGCTTTTAGAACAATGCTCGGAGAACCGTCTTCCATTGCAAAACAGAGGAAGTATAAATAATTTAAAGATGGTGCTTTTACTCAGCTACTCTCCTTATGAATACATATGGGAATGCCACCTGATGTAAAATAAGTTAAAGCACAGAGGACAGGGTTATAATTTTACTTACCTCTAAAGTTATACAATCAGACATTTATAAAATCTCTTTTCAGCTCCCATGTTGATAACTAAAGACTTAACATCATGCACTGCAAGGAATTAATCAATCAGGAATGATTCTCTGTTTTCTAGACCATGAGAAAAAATTGGGCAAGCTTGAAAAGTTGTACCCCTGGGACAACATTCAAGCCAGGGCTGTTTGTAATCTGTGCACGTACGTAACACCATCAGAAGCCACCTGCTTCCCCCAAAAAAGCAAACCAGCAGACAGGACTGAAAGAACCCCCTGACTTGGCTCGCCCCTGCCCTGAAATTTGAATGTAGATGTGAGAGTCATGATGGTGCTCTACTTTGAAGGTATCGAATCATATTACAGTGCATTATCTTTCCTCTGTTAATCTCAAGACACTTTGAGAATGGTTTGATGTGTTGGGAGAGGCTTTCTCGGTCCTTCAGATCTGAATCATTGAGCGCATTACAGCAGGCAAAGGCATTTAATCAAGTCTTTTCTCTGTTACCTGAGTGTTTTTGTTTGTGTGGATAACATATTTTGAAGCTTTGATTATTTGTGTACCCTTTTAAAAGTAATTTCTACAAATAAATTTCAAATGTCAAGTATATTTTATTGTCTGACATCAGTGTACAGAAATAAGAGCTGAAAGAAGCAATCCAGCTTCATTACCTGCTGGGAAGAAAATGAAGGGAAAATTCCTTCAAGAAGAGAGAGAAGGAAAAGAAAGCAGGAGGCAAATACCAGGAGCTAATTTGTGGGCACTTCCCCAAAAGGTCATGGGAGGCAATGGAAGGAATGAAAGTGGTGATGGAAATCAGCTACACAGATAAACATCTCCAAAAATGCAATCTTCAAAAAAGCAGCAGGCAATCAGGCAGGGGTGCGGTGAGAATCCACAAACCTCGTGTCAGCTCTAACCCGCAGCAACCACCAGCCCCACTCGCTGTCACACCCCCGCAACGCCCCTGGCTCCAAGGAACTGCGCTCACAGGGTCAGAAACTTCAATATAACGCCAAGAGCCCACCTAAAAAGAAAAGCTCAGCACCCAAGGCTTGCAACAGTTTCAGGCTGTGACATGGTGATCCACTGGGGCCGTCCATGTGCGAGGTCCCACACTCTGGTGAGAGAATGAGAAGACCAAATTTGTTTAGAGGGAGACAAATGATGATGAGAAAATAACATTAAAGCCTCAGGTGTAAAAAAAGAGGGATCTGAAAACTGAACATACACAAATCTAAATACAAATTAAGACTGTTGCTTCTAACTGCTAAAATGCTCTTTGTTATCGGTTTGGAAATAGTTCTTATTGCTACGCTCGCAAAGGGACCAGAGACATTTAAACCAGCAATGCCACCAGCTATTATAAGGCCAAGTGAAGTGTGCTGTTAGAGAGATTGCATGCTACAAATATGCACACATACTGATTTTTGACATAAACACAGCGGCATGTTGAACTTAAGCTGGCCTTTATTTAAAAATACTGCCTGGAATAACTTCTGTTCTTGATTGTATCTGTTCCCCAAGCAGACTCAAAGCCTCTGCATTTCCTCCCCACCAGTGGAATTGCGATGGGACCCAAAATTTCAGCTACCTCGGCTTTTACATATCAATCCTGGTAACTTTAAATTGTGGTATCACACTAAGAACAGAAAGCATTTCTCCCTCTGCCTTATTTTGGTTGTTCTGGCACGCATTCTGCCATGTAATTGATAGAGTTTAAAAATAAATCCAGTTTGGCCTTCTCAAACATAAAAATATTTTCGTGAGAAGAAAGCGGAGGTTTCTTTTACAGAGAAGGTAAATATTAGTGCCCTTTGTGAAGCAAACAGGTTCAAAGTAGTTAGAGGGGCAAATATTTTTCCTCGCAGTAACTCTGTGCGTCAGTTTTCTATCCCGGCCTGTATCAGCATCAAAGCTTTTCTTTCCACCTCTTACACCACACAAAGGCCCACCTTCCCCAAGCCCCAGTGCTAGTTTGGAGCTAAAATTTCTTCATGTGACTTAGCTGCATGGTCCTCATTAAAGCCTTCAGGCACCATGCGGATAAAAACATTTGGAAGAGCCTCCCGAGGCCCTGAGCATCCGTCCCCTCGGCGCAGCAGGTCAGAGCATCACTGGGGTGCACAGCTCCAGCAACAGCGGGGAATCAGGTGCAAAGGGGGTCTTTCATACTGAAAACCTGAAGTATTTAAACAATATTTTTCTTACTATGCTTAGTATGATGAGAATGTAATAAAAAAACACGGAGGACAAATCTCGTTAGATAACACTTGTGTTGATGGCAGTTCACCTGCTGGGCAGAGGAGGATGCCTGAGGCTGTGCGACGCCCGGCACTGCCCAGCTGTGCTGCGCTGGTTTGCGGTGCTGCAAGACCCCGATGCCGCTTCAGGGATAATCCCACCGGTGCCTTTCTGCGCCAGGCTAAGAGCCCACACCCAGCGCCAGGGGCAGTGCACGGGGTCAGCTCGGTGTCTGCCAAGGCTGAAAGGCACCTCTGCAGGGAGAACCGTGCGGCCTGCTTGAGCCAAGGCGGGGCAGGAGGTGAGAACGCATGGTTCACAGAGAGGAGACACAACCCCTGCGCTCAGTCGGGCTCCGTTTCACTTTGGCTTACGCGAATCCATGCCGCCCACGGGCAGGTCTCGCTGTCAGGCCAGTGGGAACAGGATCCTAGCTTCGGGGATCCGTGTTTCCCCTCCAAAGGATTCATTTTGCAGGTATGCAGCAGTACACCCATGGTGCCTGGGAGCGCGCACCCCTCGCCCCGCTGCCGCCCGAGCCTGGGGGCTGGTGGCATGCTGCAGCCTGGGAGCTCAGCACCCGTCCTGACAGCGTGCAGGCGTGGGGACAGGCACCCCCACGGGCACACAGGGTTACCCGCCGTCTGGGCTCCCTCTGACCCCGTACCTCAGCCTGCACGACGCGTGCCTGGGTGATTTCAAAGAGCTCCGCGTGTTTATCGTGGCTTCCACAGCTGACACTCGGGCCATGGCCGCGCACGTGCTCAGAAATATTCGAAGATCAACTTTTCATCGGCCTGGCCCTTGGGGGTGAGTGCTGTCCCCCTGCTCTGGCGGGAGCGAACATCGGACCGAGACCTGCCCGGCAGCGCGGCAAACCGGACACTCGGCGCCTCGCCACCGTGAGCGAACGGCAAAGCGGGGCGCGCTGGGGGTTGACACCCAGGCTCCGTCCCGGGCTGCGCGGGTAAACACCGACCCGGCACCACCCGCCCCGCACATCTGGCAGCCGTGCCCGGCCAGCTGTGCCCCCCCCCGCGCATGCGCGGCGCACACCCCACCCGCCCCGAAGCGGTGGGGAAAGGCTCCACCCCCTCCCCACTCGGCACCGCCTCTCGCTATTGGCGACGCGCGCCCCTTCTCCCCGCCCCCTCGCGGAGCCACCGCCTTTGCCATTGGTCCCGCGGGCCGGCGGCGCCTCCCGGTTGGCTCCGCCGGCTCTGCGCACCGGAGGCGCTGTGGGCGGGGCCGCCCGGCATTCGCCGTGAGGGGCGGGAGGGCCCTGGCGCCGCCGCTGCTTCCGGGTCCGTGGTGAAGCCGCCGCGGAGGACGATGGCGTAAGTGTGGGCGACACCGGGTGGGGGGAGAGCCCGTCCCTTTACTCGCGGCGGGCGGGGCGGGGGCGTGCTCCCGTTCCTCGCGGGCTGTTCTCGGTGCGGCCGCCGCGGGCCGAAGGCTGAGGTTGGTGCGGTGAAAGAGGGGGGAGTCGGCCCCGCCGCCGTCCCTGGGCCTATCAGGCCGTGCCGCCGGCGGCCTCCGTGAGGGAAAAGCCGCCTCCGCCGCGGGGGAGCCGGTGCCGGCAGCGCGGTGGGGCCGGGGCGGGCCTGCGCCGTGCCGGGGAGGGGCCGGGGCTCAGGCGGAGCCGCTCTTCATCGCTGCCCCGAGTGCCCCCCAGGGTGTTGTGTCACCGGTCCCGCCGTGCCCCGTCCCCCGCCGGCCCTGTCCGCTCTCCGTGGGAGCGGTGCCAGAGGAAGCCCCTCCGGTGTCGCGGTTCCTGTTTCCCCCGGCTGTTGGCGGGCTGTGGGCTGCCGCCGCGCAGGGGGGTGCGGGCGGGGGGCGGAGTTCGGGCGCTCCCAGCGCTGCGCGGCCTGGGGGAGAGTGCCGCTCCGCCGTGCCCTGGCGGGGGTGGGACCGGCCCTGGCCGCGGGCCTCGGGGCTGTGACACCCCGCCGCTGGTTTAACGCCGAACGCAGCCGCTTTTCGGCGCGTCTGAAGCGGCAAGGGTGTGTATTCGTGCTTCACAGTGTCAGTGAAACTCTGCTGTAGCTTGCCAGTGGAGCACGCTTCAGCCCCTGGGTACGGTGGAGGTGTGTCATAAAGATCAGCCTGTAGCCATGTCCCCGCCGTCATCTACCTCTGGATTTGTTTCCCATCCTGAGAGACATCTCCACAGCACCCCTCACTCAACTTTGTGAGAACTTCCCAAGCTGGGAGTTTACAGCAGCAGATGTGTGTGTATATGTATATCTCTACGTACAATTTTATCACCTTTAATATAGAAAAGACCATAGTTGTTGTCATGGGAGTTCTGTTGTGTAACTGAGTGAAGTTTACTTCTCTGGCTTTTTAAATTGTAGGTGTGCTGTCTTTTCTTCCCAAAACATAATGGCCCCATAAGCAATCAGGACGGAAATTTTGGCATCTGAGGAGAAAAGACTGGAGTGCAAGAAGGAGTAGCCCTGTTGTTTGTAAGAGTACGTTAATAGGGTATTCAAACACTTGTTGTTAAAAACAATATTTAAGGTCTGATTAGGCAGTTGTCTCTAAATGGATGTTTAGGGATGATTCCTTAGGATCATGGCCTGAATCTGTGCAATTTGACAGTGTTCCTGAACAGGTTAGTGCATAAGTAGGTCTTGGCCGTGGTGAATCATCCCTGGTTGGTTGGGTGGAGGGACATGCATGTCCGGGGCTGCTCTATAGTGAGCTCTCGCCCTCGTGTGCAGCATGCTGCAGTAACTCACCCCTTTTGGACAGGCTGTTAGGCTTTGGCGTGTGAAATGTGCATCAGCTGCTCTTTGGTAATTGCCCTTTTGTATAACTATCCTGTGGGAAACAGGCAGGAGTTTACTGCTGTTCATTAGCAGCATGCAGAGTCATCCTGTGTTTACAGTAGTGTTGAGATATCCTACCTTCTCCTAGTAACTTCTTATCTTTTTATGTAACTTCTTGTAGCACTTGTTGCTGCGCCAGAATCTTGAGGTTGACTGCAGACTGGGACAGACTCTAATACAGACATATATGTAGGTCACTTAAGGATTGGTGGTATATGTAGCCACAGGACTGATTTTCAGTTTGATTTATGTCAGATTTCCCCCTTTCCCCAAATTGTGGTGATGTGTCAGAGGAGAAATTTAGAGGAAATTCTGGAAAGTTTCATATGTAAGGTGTGGAAGACTCAATTTTATAGAGTATTTGAGGGGTACAATGCTGCAGTTCAAATTTAAAAAAGGGGAAAAGGGGAAAAAAAGGTCATTGCCTTGTTGTCAAGACCAGCCCCAAAAAGGAACTTATTTTTTTGCCTAAGTAGAGGAGTGTGCATAAGGCAAGTTCTTATTTATTTCTACTGTCATGAGCCCTTAGGTTCTGTTGTTTAGGTTTTGGTTTTGTCCTTTTTTTTCTTCAGCATCAAAAGCTGGCAGTGTAAGGAGCGAAACAACCCTTTTCCCTGAATAAGTCTGAGAGGCAAGGTTAAGCAAAATATATATATATTTTTTTCAAGTTAAAATTAAATGAAAAAATCATCCAAAGTTCAATTAGATGTTCCTAGACTAGCAGTTGAGTGATACAAGGAGTATGTTGGTTGCCATAGCAGGAGTTTCTCTTTGGCTCCTGTGTTAAAACTCATGTTCTGTAATACTAAAAATAAAAAAAAAAAAATTACTTCTGCTGGTTTGGACACTACACAATCAGTAGATTTCTATTGCAAATTATTTTTGCATTGTACTCGTTTTGCACAGTGGTAGTTGTCTAATCCACTCAAAATAGATTTTTCTTCTGTCTTTTTTCTTGCTGCTCTCAGAAAGATGTTAATTTTTTTTTTTTACTGTAGATTTTTCCCTGGGGGTTTCTATTTCTCTGTTTGGTAGGCTACCATGAGAATGATTATTGTTTTAAGTCTTACAGCTCCTTTGGATATACTTTAATTTTTACTTAATTAATTTCTAAGCAAACATTTTATTTACTAAAGCAAGCTACTGTAGTGCAAGTTATGTTTAAGAGTGTCCACACACCGGTTTAAGTATGTGTGACTCTTCTGGTTTCAGTTCAGCTGTTTCCTCTGGAGGTTGTAGCAAGACTTGATTAGTGTAATTAAAGCAGTAGTTTAGTTTGTTTGCAGTTTACCACTACTATTACTACAAGCACTAGCAGAGGGGGAAGAAAATAGGCCTGAATCTTAGTTCTCTTCTTAAAAAAAAAGAACTGCTAATCTTTAGTTGTGTATAAGGTGTGAAGCCAAGGCAACAGGTCAGGTGGCAGAATTGGTGCACAAGTCCTGTCACTTGGCTTAGTTTTGTGTTCGTGTGGTTTTTGAGAGCAACTTTCAGTCTCTTCCTTCCTCTTTTCCTTGCTTGTTGATTAAAGAATAACTGAGCTTCCTAAGCTGTGCTGGGACGGGTTTGAAGTCTTTGGTCCTAGCTGGCGTGCTTTGGGAAAGACGCCAAGGTTGGCAGCTTTTTCTTTTGTGAAATGTTCCTAGCGTGCGTCTGGGTGCTGACCGTGTCACGACACATTCGGAGGAGGAAAATTCTGTGGAGTCACATTTATGTTTGTGAGTCTCCTTTCTAGTATAATTTAGTTATCTAAAGCTCTGATTTCATAGCAGCCATTGCTGGAGACCCCTTGAAAAAAAGTGATGGAGGGAGTAGAAGGCAGAAATGCCTTTTCTTTCCTTTTCTCTAAGGAACAGTCATGGGTATGGGTCTGTTACTGGAGATGTGGAGCATCCATGCGTATTATCTGCATTTGTTTATTTAGACTTGGGGATTTACCTCCTGTTGTTTAATTGGTCGTTTTGAGTGTAATTCTAACTCTACTGTCTTGTAATTGCTGTAGAACTTGGGAGTTGAGTGTCCTCAGAATGGTTGTTAATCTCTAGTAATATCAATAAAAAATATTTGGTAAATGCTTGATTCCTGGGAAGATGTGAGCAATATGTCTGACAAATGCAAACTCCCAGTTTATTCCCTCCCATTAGTTCTAGAAATAACTGCCTGCCTCATAACAATACAGAAGTGTTTCTTTTCAATATTATGAAATGCTAGGGGTTTTTTTCCCCACCTTTGTATACCAGTTTTATTTGGCTGTTTCTACAAGGTGTGCCACCTCAGCTATAGGTAGAGGACAGACCTTTTACAGGTGAGTTATTGCTCCCTTAGCTGTAGCTGTCTCTGCCAAGCAACTGCTCTCTCTTTGCTGACTGAGACCCTGGTCACAGGGCTTCCGATTTTTTTTTTTTTTTTGTCAAGTCTTTCATATATGCATGCTTTCTGAAAATTTTTAATGGTTTTGTTCAAGCAGAGGTTTGTTCTCAATGTGTCAGACTAGTTTACCTATTTGATGCGGTTGAAATGTGTTTATCAAGATTTTAAGCAGCTGCTTTTGACTACTTGGACTTTTAAGGATAGAATATTTTGCTGTGAAAATTGGATGGAGTTTGGAACAGTAGAAGTGGACTGGAAATGAAGTGCATCCCCCCAGGACTACAGCATCACTTGCATCTCTTTAGTACTGAGAAAAACCGATTAATATGTGACACAAGTAATTAAAACTCATTTTTTTAAGTGTCTGTTAAGAGTGTTTCCCTCTGCTGTAAGAAGAGCCTGTCTGGCCAGGAGGAGCACATCTACAGCAGTATTGAAGCCTCACAACTTGAAGCAGGTCCGCTGACTGCTTTGAACACACTGAGTGCTCTAAACATGTACAACCTGAAAAGCCGGGCCCAAATATTTCTGTTTGGGCATCATAAGTAAAGGATTTGGCTTTTATCTCCCCTTGTTTCAGATATCTCATTTGCAGAAAGAAGACTGCATAACTCCCTAAAGGACTGTTGTAAAGGTAAATATGGGTATTGGGATTCTGTCACTTCAGTGCCACAGAATCCTTCTCTTCTCCCGTCCTACCAGGAGAAAGCTCATACATTTTGTATGTGTTTATGTGGTATGCAGTAAATGAGAGAGGCGGGGGAAGGCAAATAAACCAAAACACTTCTTGTGGTTTTGGACTGTAATCTGGCACGTTAACTGAGCTCATCATCACAAAGCAGTAGAGACCTTGAGGAAAGTCTGTAAGTAAGTGCAGAGAGGTGAATATGAAGTTCTGGGTTTCTTTTCCTCCTCGGTACGTTTTTTTTCTTGCTTTAGCAGGGTGGGTAAGAGTCGGTTTCCCACCCAGGCTTAGGTCTCATCCTTCCAGGAGTAGTCCCATAAATTTGGAAAGTATATTCTTGCTTCAGCAGCATACAGTAGCAGTGTAAATGTAAATTACAGGCTCATCAAGTTATGGGTCAGTGTTCCTGGAGAGTGCAATGGTTAATGTTTTGTCTAATTGCAAGTGATTTTGCCCTAGAAACAAATGTAACAGGATGGATGAGTGCAGGCAGCTGAGAGGTATGCTTGGTGTAAATGTATGAGTACGGCGTATAGGTTAGGGAAAATGAAAGCAGATAGATAAAGGACTGTCAACAGAAAGGAATGCTAGTTATTGAAAGTAGCCAGTATCTGTGCTGAAGAGACTGCATCTTTTACTCTTAAAAGTCGTGGTGGTCCAGATCCTGCATCTCCACTGTCCCTGCTGTATAAATGTACAAGGACATGATAAACGCTGTGTGCTACTGAAGCCTCTGCTTGCTTTGCCTCTCTGTTACGCTGATTCATATGCCAAAACTGCTTCATAATCACCTGCTTCCTCTGAGGCACATACTGAGAGCCCACATCTAGTGCAGGTGTTGCTGCTGCCTCTCTGGGTGGTTACCCTGTCCATCACCCTCGTCCTCAGATGCCTTGATCAAGGGTGAAGGGTGCCCATCAGCGGGGCAGGTGTTAAGGTGTCAGCTGTGGAGCTCCAACATGATGCATGGACACGTGATGACTGATGGAGTCCTGAGTTTATTTGCATGCAGATAGCAAATATATTCCAGAAAACTTCCAAGGATATCCAACTTATGGATAGTGGTGACAAAAAATTATGAACATGGTCTTTATTTAAGTAACTACCAGGATCCTATGACTTGCAGTCTCGAGTTGTCTTGCCACAGTCTTATTTAGAGCATAATGGTATTTAATGTGCTGTCTCAGTTTCAGTAACATTGAGTGATAATTTCTTAGGAAAAAGCCACAGGTTGCTTTCTTGAGGGGTTAGACAGTGATGGTGTTGGTTAAGGTGACAGCCATTCCTCCTCAGTTGCCAGCACTTCCACGGTGGTCTTAATCACAAAAGAGTGACTGTTGTCACCAAGTTCTTCTTTCTTGTATGCTGAAAGGGTCGATTTTCTTTTCTCCAGTTACCCGTAGTTCATGGGTTAAAGGCCCTTGGAGGCTGCCTGCAGGGGCACCATCTACATAGTGCAAGTTGCCGTGTGGGTTTTTTATTAAGGCCCTGTGAGTGTCTTAAAGCAAATCACAATGCTATTATGTCATTTAATTTGCTGCTGTAAAGTCCCTTCTAAAACAAGGGCTGCTTTTTTAAAAGTGTGTGTGGTGTTTATTGTTCCTCTTTGTAAGGGAGCTGAGGTTGTAGCTTCTTTATTGTCACTGTTGGAAGCAAGCTGTGGTGTTTGGATTTTTTTTGTTGTTTGTTTGTTTCTTGTTCTTTCCTCCTTATTCTATTCCTTCTTATAGGGGATGTAGCAACGAATTGCTAGCACTGATTTCTGGGACTTTACCTGTATTTTATTCAAAACATGGGCTCTTGGTTCAAGGTACTGTATTTACCCAAATGTATGGGAGAAACAAGTGCATTAAAAGCAGGTTTTTTTTCAACTTCTTCCACATTTTATTTTCAAGTTATAGTATTGAGAGATAGTATGGATATTGCCAGAAAAACTGGATAAATTGCTAGTTTTCTTACTAACACTTCTGAATACTGACTATTCCATAGATGTTACGCTGCTCAAAAAAATAATCTAAGGTCTTCCCAGTGTCACTTGCTTTTTTGTTCTATAGCTCTTGATGGAGAGCATTGGAGACTTGATGAAGAAAGGAAATAAAGCCTACTCATTTTTTTTTTTTGTTGAGTGTTGAATACTGACAGGCAGACAGGCTGCCAGGAGCTGAAAGGTGTTTTTTAAAAAAAAAAAGAAAGCAGAATTAATGCTTATCTTCTTGCAAGAAGGCTTGAAGGCTTGACAGGTAACATCCAAGGGAGAAGACTTCAAATGAAACTAATGCAAGTAAAATACCACTGTGTAATTATAGATGTTACTTAGTTGAGCTACTCCCTGTTAATTGCACTTAATTAATATAACCCAGTTGCAAGATGATTTATAGGTGGTTTGAATAAGTGTATAAGATCAGAAGGATGGGTTTTCAGCTCTGTATAAGAGAGGTACTCGGTAGTTACTTTTTATATGATGATGCAAATTGGTCTGAAAGTAAGAGAATTAATGAACACAGTGGATTAGGAGGTTATGGGAATTTTCCATAGCTCCTGAGAGTGTCCACTTCAGCCTTTCCTTCTGTGGCAGCAGGAGTTCAGTCTAATATTGTCTTGTAATAAATACCTTTTTGAATGTTAGAAAGCTTAATATGGACTAATTTTACTTCAATGTTCAGTTGCCTTTTGACTTACTGCTATGGTACAACAGATGTATAAATGTATTTGGTATTATATACTGTATAGGGCATTCAGGGTACTTTATAAATTTGGAAAGCATATTCTGGCATTCTGTTGATCTCTAGTCTGGGAAGTGCATGCTTGGAAATTTTCAGCAGAGATGAGTGGAAGTGTTTCTGGAGCTCTAGAATAGAAGAAAGGGTAGCTGAGAATCATGAAGATGTTATTGAAGGAATAGAACAAGTCAACTCATATTAGTGTGAAGCAGATTGTTCAAGGTTGTTGAACATGGTACGTACTCTGTTTTCTCCAGACTATACTGTGCTTGTTACTCATTTTGGTGTTTGTTTTTTTGTTCTCTTTTTTCCTTCAGTTCTATAGGTGCTGGTGCAAAAACAGTTTAGCAATGGATCAAAGGAAAAATGATAGCTTTGTCCCAAGTATCACACAGTTGGAAGACTTCCTAACAGAACATGACTCCAATGTTGTTTGGCTGTTAGTAGGTAAGGTGAATCTATTCTGTTTTGGTTAAATGTGTTTGTTTTGTGTGTGTACTCTTAAATATGGCATACAATGTAGAATTTCTTAGCAAATGACATCAAAACATTGAAAACAAATTTTTACTTGTTGTACAGTTGTTCAGTGGTCAGTCTAGTCTGCGTTCTAGGTCACTTCATGGTCCTAGATTGCCCCGTGGTTCCAGAGCATGTTCTAGATAAATTTATGGTTCTAGACTCCTAGCTCTTAGGTATCTAAAAGTTAAGTGTCTAGTTGAACTTTAACTTCAAATTAAGTTTTATTGCTGGAATGAGACCCTTTGAATGTGAGTCATTCCACCTTTCTCCCTTCATTGATAGAGGACTGTCAGTGAGTATCTTATTCATCTGAAAGTGAGAGGAGGTAAATGCTGTCCTTGGAGTATGCCTTCACTGAATGCCAAGAGCAGCTTCTTTCCTGAAGTGTAGCTTTCACCTTCCCTGCCTTGTGCCTGTGTAATCACCCACACAGATCTGCCTGAGTGTATGAGCCACTTGAATTTTGGCCATGCTGGATTTTTCCAGTAAGGACAAGACACGCCTGGCTTTCTCTTCTACGTTCTCCTGATCTTTCAACAAAGTACAGGCATTGCTACACAGCAGTGGAGTATCCCACTACAAAAGAATTAAGGGGCTGTAAAAGGACAGCTTGTTTTTGTATTTTTTTTGTGGTTAGTTTTTGTTGAGTAATCATCTGAACTCTCTGCAGAGTGAAAGCACCACATTTTCTGCACTTGAGCCTTTCTGCACTTCAGCTTTCCCATAAAACATACAATAAATCTGAGTTTCTGAGTATGACGTATACATAAATGAAAACCTTCTGTTACGAAGTTCAGTTAGTATAATGAGTAGAGATACCTCAAATACAAAAATTGCTTTCTTTCCTAGTCTGCTTTGGATGAAACAGATTGGTAATTATTAGTAAAGGGAGTTAGAACTAGTCTGTTCCCTGGCACTCCTATTCCTTTTGGGTTTGTCCTTCTGGAAGCTTTGAGAACCTTTGTAGTTAGAAATAGGTTACTAGCTCATAATCAACTAAAGCAAAAATTACTTTGGGGATTAGCAGACCTAATTTTTTTTTTCAACATGTTTCTCATTGGATTGTTATTTCCTTTTTTTCCTATCAAATTCCACACTTGAACTGTTGACAGATTTCTGCTAACCCAAGGACTGGTACATTTCTCTCAGGATACAGCAACTTAGGAACTGGTTTCAGATATGATAATGTTGTTTCCTGTGCCAAGAAGTGAAAGACCAGATATTAAGTTGCAGTTCACGCTTTGGAGAAGGATGGAGAAGGAATGTAGTATGACTTTTGTGGTCGTGTTTTTTTAGTGCGTTTTGAAATAAATGACTGTGTGGGATAATGCATGTTATGATTTGATCTGTGAAATTTAACTTCTTGGATGATAAGGGATTCAGTGAAATAATGTGGTGCCTTTTGCAGGTCCTCAGGGCGACAGGTTTGTTTTTTAGTGGGGAATGGAAGAGCAGAGAGGAATCTATACTTTTCTGAACTTACCATTTCCCTTTTTTTTTTTCCCCATCTCTTCACACCCTTCTCACACCATCTCTCTGAAAATGCCTGTTAAAATGTCCCATCAGTTTCAATTATTTTTGGAGACTAGGAAGAAGGTTGTTGTGTTTTATAGTCTTAATAGGTAAGGCTTTTATCTAGCTCAGCATACTGTAAAAAATATTTTAATTCATTTTAATCTTTCAACAGCAACAATATTGTCTTGTGGATGGATTATCTACCTAACTTATTATAATTCCCGGAATATTGGACTCATTTTAACATTGGTTCTTAACAGATTGTATAAACATGGCTACATCCATATTGGTAAGTTATGATCACTGTAATGCTGCTGTTTATCTACTATTTTTTATTATACCTCAATTTGCTAAAAACTCAAAGTAAAATCAAAGTGTTCCTTTGTTATAGTAATTTGCAAATGATCAGCATGGGTTTAATTTAAGAAGGAAAAAGTTCAATGTCATGGTTTAGAGGAAGATTCTTGGTGTAGGTAGAAAAATATCCCCTTTTTTGTTGAAATTATCTCACTTTGTATAAAGTTACTTGATGAGTTTTTTTTAAATTTTAAGTGGAGTTTACTTTTTTTCTGTTTAGTCTGCATACTTTGTATTTCCCTTTTTCAAAGCCCTGTAATCGTAATGGTTAGTGTCCTGGAAGGAGATTGACCCGAGTCCCCTATGGAACCTGCCTGAACCACTTCTGAATTTGCCTTGTAATTTTGTGTTCGGGGTGCAGCTTCCCACTCCCCAACACGTTTGAGGTTGGTTATACAGCATCTGAAATGTGGGTAGGAATCGCTGGAGTGGGCTCAAAGGGGCACGGTGGAGTCTCAAGCCTCGGCTCCCTGTTGTGGCAGTGTCCTTGCTTTATAAATAACCTGTTAGAACAACTAGTCATGTTAATCTACACTCGAACTGTGATATGTAAAATTTATACTGGCTAGAACACTTGTATCAAAATCCATTAACTTTTCTTTTTATATATATTTTAAAATATTTTTTAATAAAACAGGTCAGTACAAATCACTTGGGCACTCACCCACATTACAAAAATACCTGATACTGAGTCACAGAGGGCTGTATCCCATGACCTCGCTCCGATTGCACTTTCAATTTTCTTTCACTTGTTCTTCCATGCCTTCCTCTGTCTGCTTCCCAGAATGATGATGACTTCAATTCTGGACTTTTTGTGCAACTATTGATCATAAATGTAGTGGGAACTTAAAACCAAAAAAAAACCCCACTCACACCCACCTGCCAAAGAGAACCTTGCAATAATTTGCTTATGTCCTCAAGAATTTAAGAGCTGTAATTCAAACCATCTTCAAATCCAGCTTTTTGAACAGCAATATAGATGAAATACTTATTGGCTGCTACACTTGATCTATAGGCTTTTATTAAAATTTCTCTGTGAAGTTGCAGTTATGTCAAGACAGCTGGACCTAGCTGGCCAAATAGATGGTGTTCTTTATAAACTTAATCAGTAAGAAGAACATAAAATTAATTAAATCCCATGATTTACAGCTTGGCCTCAACTGATTAATGTTGATTTTTTAAAAAAAAAAAAAAAAAAAAACCAAATAATTGTTTACTTAACTTTCTGTGGGTGAGATGAAAAGGATGTGAAAAAATATGGTCTACTGCATTCCCTGGTGGTTTTTTTCATGCTTATTAGTCCTTCCTCCTGTGAACACAATTTGTGATAATAATTAGACTGAAAACTTGATAGCCATTTAAAATTTGAAAAATTCTTGTGTTAGGAGTCTTTATTTCTCTAATTACAGTCTTGCATACAATGTGGATACTGCAAGTGTTCAAAACTGCTTTCCTGACTCTTTTCACAAGTTTCGCAAGGCACCTGAGTGTTCCTGAGTGACTGGTATCTCTCAGGGGGTTGGTTGTACACTTGGTTAGTGCCAAACCCAGCATCTTTTTAGAGGTCTGTGTGTCCTGAATCTCTGACTTCCCTTCTCATCTGAAAGTCAGTGTTTTTTCACTGCAAAACCTCAAGATGCTCAGTCAACCCGTTTCGGATAACGGAATATTGTGTTCTTCCTGTTCAGAAAATAAACCATCAATAGCTTTAGGCTAACGTTCTGTGAACACTTTCTTTCACACTAGGTTCATTTTCGTTCTCTGTGCTGTCTGGAAAAGTCATGGTTCGCGAAATCTATTTCATCACAGAAGACATGTCTATCAGGTACAGATTTCCAGGGAGGTCCCTGTTCTAAATAGTGATTTCAAATAGAGTAAATGTGTATGTCTAAATAACACATATCAAAATACCACCCTACAAATGAACAATAAATGTATTTATAGTGTTAACAATAAACTGACTCTTTTGATGGTAGTATTTAGATTGTTTTAGATAATTATCTTGTTAGCTCATTTGCCGTTTGAGCGTCATTAATTGAAACTAAGTGCTAGAGGAGATTGGAGTTCTCCTTAAAATTTGTAAGAGAAAACACCTAAGAGTTTGGAGGAGAACTGTTTTTCATTAGTGTCTTTGACTCCTTCATGTTCCCACTTTTAAGTCTGGAAGATTCATTTTGGCCAAGTAGTTTGCATTTATTTACTGGAATTGAGAATAATTTGTTTTGTGAACTGCACATGGGCAAATAGTTTGTGATTTTCACTCTTACTGTTTAATTTGGCAAGCCTTGGGAAGGCAGTGGATATGGGGTTTTATACGTTTCAGCTAATGCAGTGATTGTATTTTATATATATACACACTGTATGCTTTATGCTGTAGTGATTTGTGCTTCAGCACTGCTTGTACTACAGCTGCAGGTCTGTGGTGTATAAAGCAGCACATCATGAGGCTGCACAGAGGATTCTGGATTATCGCTCATGTTTTATCTCATGTATTTTATTTAGAATTCAAGATGGATTTATCATATTTCGCTGGTGGAAGATGTACAACCCTAAGCAGAAACAGCATGGTAGGTTTCTCAAAAAGGTTTCGAATTTTAAGTTTACAGGTGGCCTACAGAAAAATACTTCCTTTTTACAATTGCGTGCATGTAATTGATTTGTTAATATTTACCTGAAGTACACGGAATCATCAGAAGGTACGGGTTCTTTTCACTGATTGATCTGTGTTAGTAGACTGGAACAACACAATGAAATAAATACAGGATTCATTATTAGGGACTTGAACCCTTCTTAAGACAAAGCATTAATCTTAATAGCAGCCTTGATTAGCTGTAATCTGAGCATAATTTACCCTGTACTGAAGTTTATAACTATGATAAATAGAGACTTCTGATGTTCTGGAAGTGATTTTTGTATTCAAGTTTTAGTGTTGTGCTGTTGGTATTTTAGCAAAAGTGTTATGGTAGGGAATGTTCTTTATTATTTGATAACCCTGTGTCTTGATGACATCTGTGGTCATAGAAGTGGAAAAACGTGAAAAAATAATTTATTTTTCTTATCTGTGGCTGAAGAACAACAATTAACACTCGATGCAAGAGATTAATTGTATCTGCAGAAAACACCATGAGAAAACATAAGTAGCCTTGTGGTGTGTGCTTTGTCATTTATAGGATTATTTCATGTTGTAAAACTATATAGGCTGTGAGGTGCTTTTTGAAGGGGGAATACTGTTTTGAGAACAAATTCTCCTACTTTTAATTGTCAAGAGTGACTCGCTTCATGTTCCTGTTAGGTTTTATTTAGTGGGTATTTTTGTGTTGAGTTGTTGAGTAGGAGTGATACAAACATTTGAATAAACAATAAATAAATAGTACGTATTGATTAAACTCTGTAGGAGTCAAATGTCAAAACCTTGGCTACATTAGTCACCTTGGTTCCAACAAATGTTGATAAAACTTCAGTATTTTGCTATCAATCTGGTAGTTACTTTTACGTGATCTACATGTATATTTCCTTGAATCAGTTAAATATATGACATTCAGATATGATTGTCTCTTTTTCCTTGCTTTTTTTTTCCTTTCTGAAAGTGTCTTAGGCAACAAAATTGATGTGTGGAGGTCGAATCTTATTTTTGTTATTAGAGAAAAGAGATGGTTGTCTTCTTAAATCCCTTTTAAAGAAAGGAATTACTACATATGATTTCATTTAGTTAATCAAGTCTAATGTTTGCCTCTAGGAATTACATTTATTTATGTTCTTAATGATACTGAGCTCTCCCAGGTGAACAATTGTGTATCCCAGGCTTTGCCCATGTTATCCTTTGCCTGTATCTTAATGATGCAAGTTAACATTACCAATGAATGGATTTGATAGTGCTGCTGTGAAAGCAAAGGAACTGGAACTGGCTCATCAACCTTTGTCTCCTGTTCAAGAAAACTGTGATGTGTAATAAGTCTCCAGAAAGCACTGACATTTACTTTTTTTGTAATGATGTGGAAATTTCTGGTAATTTAGGTGTGAGGGATAAAAGGTGAGTTGCTGTTGTTGGGACAGAGTATAGTACACGCGCATAACATCAGGGGACAGATGAGTTTGTTAGCCAAGAGGGTGCGTTTAATAAATCGTGTGTCTCTAAAATTTGGCTCTTGGGCAGCTGCATTTCTTCTCTTGCCCCTGACCACAGCAGAAGCAATGTTCACTTTGACTTCTTAATTTCTAGTGTCCGTAGGAAATGTTGCCTTCAGTTTGTACTCCCTGAGTTAAAGATTGGGGACTGCTGTACTAACCGCTGGTGGTTCAGCTTCCTAAAGTCTCTTTGACTTAGAAAGACTGGATCAGATTTTAGAGCAGCTCAGGTCTCATGGGTGAATGTGTAATGGGCACCCTTTCAACGGGGAAGTTAGGGGGGAATTGTGCGAGTTTTTCCTCGCATTAACTACATAATTAGGTCATACTATCGAAGGAAAAGTATGTCAAAGTGTGTCACAAACAGCTCTGTATGCGATCAGCAGATGTTAAATTGGTTTTTAGGTATCAGAGAGTCAAGCAGATATTATTTTAAATTTGTGCAAAATGAGTATGCTTCTTGTTAGTTCTGCGTACTAATGTTTTCTGTTTCTCTGTAAAAGAAAGCTTTTTCCCATTTCAGGCCTGCTGTACCACAGAGATTTTGGTACAATGGCAATGGTACAAACCATTTGGTTTTTGAGATTGAGTTGGTCTCAAGTACTGTTATCCGTGCTAAAAAACAGGGACAAGCACTGAAGCTTCTGTGCTGTGCGTCAAGAGGGATTTGTGTTTAAGTGTTTTTATATATGAAACTGAATAAACCTCATTTACCATTCTGTGCAGCTCCTGACTGGATTTATTTTTGGATTGTGACCTAAGGGTGAAATGCTCTTCAGGTTTTATGTGTTGTATGCGACTGCCTTGTTTACCAGGTTTTACTGATTTGCTTGCAATGGTGTAATTATTTTGTGGTGTCTTTTTTACTGCGTTTTAATATGTATTTCAGTAGCTGTTCACTAATGTGTAGATTGTTTTTGCAAAATGAGCGTATTTGGAAACTGTAGATATTGCAAGGGAATGTTGGAATAGAATTAAAAACTCTTTTCCTACTATGTGTGTAGATCCAAAGGCAGAAACACGACTGTATATTATGGTGAATGACTTTGAATTTCATGTGTACAACCGTTCTGAGCTTTATGGACAACTTCAAGAGCTGTTTGGCTTGGATCCCACAATAATTCCAGCAAAGAAAGATGATGAAAAAGCACAAGTAAACGGAAGGCAAAGAACACATACCAATCTTGAAAGGTAAATTATTATTCATTTTGCTATTTGTTCTGTGAAATGCTGAACTAATTGGGTAGTGCTTAGTTAACATATGCTCTGGAGGCCAAATGGTTGAGAGAGAAATTGCACTGACAAGCCTGACAATCTGAATCTTTTTCTTTGCCTCAGTCTTCCTACTATAATAATTAAAAAACACAGCCAAACAAACCAAACATCTCCTGTTTAATGATCAGAGACAGGTTGAAAAATCTATTTGAAATGCACTGTGGAAAGGGAGGATGTGTTGAAGAGGATTATGCTTCTAGAATAATAATGGTGTTGCTGAGTAGAAGTAGTAGCAGCTCAAGACATTGGATAGACAAAATGTGAGGATCTGTATAATGTTGGGAGGACTTAGTGGTTTTTGAACTTTAAATTTAGGCTGATTTCACAAGTTGTCTTTCTAGGGGTGTGTGTTTGTGCACAGCTACACAAACCTTGTTTACTTATTTTATTCCTCTTTTGGGGTACCCCAGAAAACATGGTGCAGGTATGTAGGGAGTTGTTCTACATGGCTTGTAAGTGTAGCAGACTCAGGCATTCAATCATAAGCCTCTCTTGGGGCACATTCACACCAGACTGATTTATTGGTCAGAGCAAAGAAGATCTAATGAACCTTGAGTCCTTCCAGCGCTGCTTACGAGGCCAGTACGTGTTACGTAGTGGGCAGCTGCAGGATGCTGTGACAATCTTGTATTTGGGTAGGGGATGTGTCCCCAGGCCACTCTCTTCGTGTTTTCATTTTACGTCCTTATTGACCAGTGCAGGAAGGACTTCGGCCTTCGGGCAGGACATGTCTTGGGAGATGAAAAGTCCCACACCAATCACCTAAAAGGCTTGGTTTAGGAGTATTTAAAATGGACCAGTATCCCCAAGGAAGATTTATTTTACTATTGCTTTGTGTTAAACATGGCACGCTTGTTTTCTGCCTGTGTCAGCTCAGTATACCAGCCCCCAAGGCATAGCTGTGTGTACTTCTGCTGCTCTTCCAGGCTCTGGAGGAGTCTGCCGTAGGCTGCTAGCGGGTCCCTTACAGGAGGCACCCCTGTGGGAAGGACTGTTCCTTGAGAGCTGTGCACTGAATACCCCTAGAAGAAAAGGTTGGCTAGTTCTTCTGCAGAAAAGACAAAATAATAAAAAACGTTTTTTCCCATAGTGTTAAAGTAAAAACAGAATCTCAAGACCCTTCTTCTTCATGGAGATCACTTATTCCAGTCATTAAAGTCAATGTGAGCACGGTAAGTGAAAAGACCCTGATAATGAAAATATTTAGCAGTATATGCTTTAAAATCAGGTTCACCATTCATTTATCTTATACCTCCTTTTTGAGTTTTTTTTTCTCCTTTGTGCTTTGAAAGTTTTGAAATGACACCACCAGCACTCCCCTGGCACAGTTACAAATCCTGCTGGTGCTGATGGAAACACAGTTGTGTTCTCTGTTTTGGGAAATACTTGCGTCTTAGACTTGTAATGATTTCAGGAGTATCACGAAGTAATTAAGCTGGGTAATGGATGTTATACAGCGTGTGGTGTGTTGGGTTTTTGGGAGGTGGGGTTCTTTTGCCTTTTTGTTGTTGTTTTTCCTTCCCTGCATCTTTTTAATAGTCATATTTGGACATGTTCTTTAAAAGTTAATGCTGCCTCCCAAAAAAAACAGGAAACCTCTTATTAAGGTAATAGGAGATAGAATATTGAGCGTTTAATGTACAAGGCAGTGTTATTAGGTGTGCACAGATTATGGCCAGGATTTTTGTCCACGGTTCTTATTCGCATATGGATGGTTAAACTGCATTGCTATAGGTAAATCAGATATACATACATATAAAAAAGCAGTAATTGGGTTTTTCTTTTTGTTTTAGGGTCGCTTGGCATTTGGGAATCATTATCAGCCACAAACACTTTGTATTAACTTTGATGATGCTTTTTTGACGTACACCACAAAACCACCTTCAAGCCACCTTGATCAGTTTATGCACATTGTGAAAGGAAAATTGGAAAATGTTAGAGTCATGCTGGTACCAAGTCCACGATATGTTGGTCTTCAAAATGATGAGTATGTTTTGGGTTTTTTCTGTATTATTTTATTCTTTATTTCAAGAAAACAAATGAAAGAATGTTGGTTGTTTTTCTGTGACTTTTTTTTCTTAGTGTGTTTAGATCGCTGACATTTTTACCACTCTTTTATGTGTTGTGTCTTTGAAACTCTTTTACTTTTGGAGAAAAGTACTGGTTTTCTATCTTGCAGATTTTCTTTGTGTGTTCTGATCTATGATTAATGTCCTACATTCAACTTTTATTTTCCTTCCCTCAGATACTATAGCTGTACGCAGGCTTTGACACCACTAAATTTAGGATAAATGCAAGGTTTAAGGTGTTGACTTCTGTAGAGCTGATTGACATGTGGTTTGGAAAATATTTTTTAAAAATGGGGAAAAAACGTGCACAATACTGACTGTAGTAGAAATCTCATTACCTTGGAAGACAGATTTCTTATCCTTTTATCTCTGTGTATTCCACGTAAGAAGGGTTGTGCAGCTTTAACAAACTGGGTGGTAACAAGTCAAACAGAAGAAAGGGAGCTTGCATGAAGTGATTTGACACTAGGATTCTCATTTCATTACGCTTTAACCAGCAAGAAGTTTGTCCATACTATACTAACATTTTTGATATTGATATGGTATGAATATCATAGCCAGAATTCTTTGCATTATCTTATTTAATGTTTACAATGTTATATATTCAACAGATAGTTGGGACAAAACAGCTGCTTTTCATAGTCCTTCACAGGTGTTATTTGCTTAACAAAGAATGAATAATATATGCTATCCTTGGACAATTGTATGAATGAGTTAATGTAAAATAATGATACCTGTTTTTTATGTCCTAAGCAACAACATCCAGAGAACGAGTTATAATGTTTGGGTATAAGCTGTACGTGATTTGGCTGTATCTATTTGGCTTTGTATCAGCCAAATACTGCTGTCTATAATATGCCATTATATGTTTTCAAATAATATTCTGTGGATGCGTACAGAATCTTATTCTTCCAACATGACGACAAAGGAAATTTCTCCAACTAATGTTGAAAACAAACAAGATTAAAACAAAATAGGATTAACATACTTAAGCTATTAGCTTTTTCTCCTGCTTCCGCTAAGTATTTTTTGTTGTGCTGCTACCATCCTTGCAGTTCCTGATGGCTGAAGGATGGCACGTGTGCAGAAAACATGTGCCCTAATTTACTGGGTAGATTGAACAAATGACCCAGTTCACTGGAAACTAGGAATGTTTGAATCTTAGAAACTGCCCTCTTATGCTTCTCTGGATTAAAAATTAAGCTGGGTCTTAACTTCCAGAAATTCCTGCAGGTGATAAATGTATAAAAAACACCGAAGTGACTTGATGAAATTTGTAAGACTGACTGATTGATACAGACATCAAAAACCCACCTGGAAAACTGTCATATTATGTTACAAAAAGACACCTCAATACCTCTTTCACTTTTTGCAAATAATTCCTCCAAAGTCCAAGGAAAAAAAATGCTAGGAAGAGCAGATCAAAACAGAATGAGTCTGGAGAGCAGTGACTAAGTCAGCAGGCTCACCATGGAAGTTTAGGGTAGATAATAGGAAATACTTTTTAATAATGATGATAATCTCATCATTCATTGCTGTTATTAATTTGGCTTTGCAAATGGCCTGTGGTGTCGTTTCTACGGTTCTCCATCTCCGTCAGCGAAGTCCAGCAAGGTGTAACTGTTCCTGCTGAGGGTGGATTACTCAGCCTCATTAGGTATCTTCCTCTCCCATTTTCTGGTTTCACGTGCTCTTAAAGCTGAGAATACAGCTGAAAGAAGCAGTAATTTTGTGTTTTTGCGTGACTGTGCAGTGAACACAGATCATGGAATTCATCCCTGTTTAAAAAAATAATGTTGGTCTTAGTGTAAATCCGTTTTGCTACTGGTTGTCACCTAACCTGTGACCATCTTGGGACTGACATAAGAAAAGATATTTCTGTTCTTCCCTGCTGTGTTGTGTTTGCCTGTGATCCTTTGATAATGTAAAACTGTAAGCTGCTTCAGTCACCTACAGTATGTTTTCATATTAAAAACAGAATCAAAAAACTAGTGACAGGACATGACAATACAATACAGAGGAGAACTTTCCTCGTTGTGGAAAAAACCACAGTGAACAGGCAAAAAGTTCCATACAAGTGTGAGTTCAGAGCAATCAGAACAAGAAAGAGAAGTGTTGAATGGAATATGGAGACATGGTGAAGACACACAGTGACAGAGTTGGAGGAAAGGGACTGAGGAGTGGAGTTTTTGGGTTGTTGTTTGTTTTTTTTTTCTCCCCCTCCACTTCCATTTAGTGTAAGATCTCATAGCTTTTCTCCAGAAAGTGGAGTATGGCAAAGGTGATAAAGATGATGTGGCAGTGGGTGTTTGACAGGAGGATTTGACCCTTTTATCGGCTCCTAAAGCTTTCCTGTAGATACTTCTCTCTTTACTACACCGAAATGACAGTTTCTGTTGAGCTGTGGAGTTCAGTCAAATTGTCCATCTTGAAGAAGGCTTAGTTCAAAACCTGTTTGTGATTCTATTTAAAATAAAATAATACTTTAAAAGTTTTAGTCTAAACCACTAAGTCAGTATAGGGAAGCGCTATTAGGAAGGCAGGAATAAACAATTGTTAAGTCTGCCCTTTGTGTTCATACTCTACAGTAATGTAGTTGCCTCAGTGCATTTCTATAAATCTGTATATAGGATTTTGAGACCTACGGACTCCCTGCAGTGAGAGAGGGAAGCACACCTCATGTGAAAGGGCTGCAGTATTCTGTATTTCACAGAACAGAACACGTACCAGATTGAGCAGCAGGGAGTAAGTACAGTTTGCTGTCATAGACAGGCCACCCGGCAGTGCGGCTGGCTGACCTTGGTGGTGAAATGTGGCCTTTGCTGGACAAAATGTGCCCCGGTGAAGGTATAGTCAGACAAGGGCAGATGATTGTGTTGGAATGTGACACTGAAGGTAGTCTCACGCTGCTGTGCCATGGTGTGCTTTCCGGTCTTGCTGGCTTGGTGTGCCCATTGTGGAGTGTGGGCGGAGTAAACTGAGCTCTTCCCATGGACTGCTATTTATGTATCTCTAAATACTTTCCTTCCCACTTCTATTCCTGAACTGCTAGACAATTTTTTTCATATCTTGCACTATTTGCATCTGACTGGGGAGGACTGTGTAATTTTGTGAGGAAAAAAGAAATAATTGGAAAATTGGGAGTGAATAGAAAGTGTTTCATCTTTCACTGCTGTCATTGCTCTCAAAGTAAAACTGATTTTAATGTTTCTGCTCTGTTGCTTTTGAAGAACTTCTGGCAGTACATGGGCTCTGCATGTGCTGTCTTCCATATTTTCCAAGCTTTCCTGTATTTGAAATGAGCTGTGGTAAAATCGGCAAAATGCTTCGGACAGGTCACACTCCTAGACCCTGTATTTCTGTCATTGGAGTTTTCTTTTTTTTTTTTGTTAAGAAGTGACAACTTATAAAAGTGGCTGAAAAGTGGGGAAAAGTTTTTTTGCGATAAAAGTAGAAATTTCACATGAATAATATTATTACTACTATGAAATGTAATATTATGTAAATTAACATATGGTAGCACTGTAAGAAAGAGACTGTAATAGATCAATCTAATAGTTTTAGGAGAATTGTTTCATGTATTAGTTTTATCACTTAAGCCATTTTAAATTAAGAGAGAAATGTTATTAAGGAAGAACTGCCCTTTTTTTTTTTTAAAAAAAAAAACAACAACCTAATGGTCTAATTGCTGAACAGGTCTTGTCCCTCTGGTTTAGAGTGCTATTTTAGGAAGAAGACAATTAGCAGGTGAAAGAACAATGTAGGACAAGGAGAAAGGAACTCTTGATAGAAAGAAACATTGTAAGCCAAACTTTGGTTGGTTGTGGGTTATAATACCTGAGAAAAGTCTTTGTGTAGAGGAACCTGGTGTCTTCATGCTTGAGTTAACAAACCTTTAAGTTACCTTAAATAAGAGTAATAATTACGTAATGATCAAGTATTTTTTGCAGATCAGGGTAGACATAGCCTACCAATATGACAGCTACCTTTTTGATAGGAGACTCAAGACCAGATAGACTTGTATGTTCCCATATCAAATACTGGATATTATTTTCAGAAGCTCCTTTAGTCTGACGTAGCAGGTGGACCAGGAATCACAATGTGATAGGGAGGGAAAGACAGGAACTGAAGTTGTAGCCTGTTCTTCATATTTAACAAACATTCAGCTGCATTTGGACAGACTGTGCTGTGAGCTGGGCACTTCCATCTATTCCCTCCAGCCTTCTGGTGATGTGACGAGACTGATGCCTGGTAGATCAGGTCGCCAGTGGCTCTTGCAGGCAGCCTACAGTCAGGCTGCTGGTGAGACCAGTGTAGATATATGGAGCTGGTGTCTTGGGATTGCATCAAACTCGAGTTTTTCCTACAAAATCTTCCTGGTCGCTGTACACTGTTTCTCCGTTGTTGCCTTGCTTGATAAAGGGATCAGTTTTATTGACGATTCCATGGTTAAATACGTACTACTTAGAAGCTACAAGCGAGCCTGACCTATGTAATATCTTCTGTTATACTTTGTGTTGCATTTAAAATTACTTGAGTTCCTAAAGATTAATCTCAGTGCATTGCTTTTTAATCTTTCTCATTGCACTTTATCTTCATCACAGACCACCAAGGCTGATGGGTGAAGGTTTTGTTGTAATGCAGTCCAATGACGTTGATATCTATTACTACATGGATGAACCAGGTACCTTCAGTTAAATACAAAGATAAAGTTTTAATGGATTTGAAGGCTATTTGTTTATTTAATTGTCTGGACTTGCTAGATAATTTCTTCCTTTTTTTGCATGTTGAAAAACTTCATTCTGAATGAGTTATTGTAATGTTTGGAGCCAATGAAGGCATTCATAAGTACTACTAACTAGATCCATCTTTTATTTTTTCTGCAAATGAAAAAAAATTCCACTGAAACAAATGGGAAGGAGTTCATATGTTTCATGTTTAAGAAAGTGTGAGATTTTAAGCTGTGTTCTTTTTAATGGTCGTTGTCAGCTCTTAGACTGTCTCATCTAAGAGGTCAGGGAATTCCATAGATGAAATAGCTGTACATGTAGAACTGATGCTTTTATCGGTGAGTAGTTTTATATAGATGTAGGCATTCTATCAGCAAGTGCCTTCCGGAAGTCTATATGCAATGTTGAAGCAATTAATCTTGATATTTATTCTTTAAACAAGTTAGGTTTTAAGCTGTAAACTTAAATATTGTATGTTTCCAAAAGTACTTCAGGAGTGGAGACAATTTATAGTCACCACCTGCTGGGGTTTTTGAGAAGTTTATTTGATGCATTGGTTTTTTGATATTGTGGTGTCTTATTCACTTTAAATCCGGTGCATTATATTACCACCTAGGTTGCTGGAGTTTTTTGGTTTGCAGAAGCTTTTGCTCCGACTCCACTTAAAGTATTCCCTGAATCTTGAACAAAAGTAATCTATTCAATAGTGGTGTATACTGGTGTAGGATAGGTAGCAATTTTGGATTCTTGCTGAAGGACTGCTTGAATTTTTACTAGTAACTCTGGGTCTACTGCAGTAAGTCTTCCTTTTTATTTGCTTGCATTGTCTGTAGAAATTATTTTAACTTAATTGTATTTGTTTCAAAATTTGGTTTGTAAGTAGGATTTGGAACTGAATGTGGATACATAAAAGCCTCTGTTGGTATAAAACATACCTAAGAGAGAAAGCTGCTGTGCATGTCAGCATGCTGTCAGTGAGCAGTGCTTCAGAAAATCTCGAGGATTTTTGGTCACATTCTTGTCCCTTCCCCTGGGAGTCTGCATTGAGTTGTGGCTTGATGTTTATATACTGTAGTGGTCTCAAATAAAACTGACATCAGGACACTTGTAATTGTCTTGTGTTTAGCAAACATTTTTCATGCTAATTTGAAGCAGCTTCCTTTCAATAGTCTGTTTATTATATTATGTAATATAGGTCTTGTACCAGAGGAGACGGAGGAAAGTAATAATGGAGAAGCAAACAATGAAGACAGCAAATTACAGGATCTGCCACCATGTTGGGGTTTGGACATTGTTTGTGGAAAAGGAACAGACTTCAACTATGGACCTTGGGCTGATAGACAGAGGTATTATCATGGTTTTAATCCTCAGTTTTAATCTTTAATATCTCTTATTATTGATAAAACATTCTAAAGTTTCCAGTGATGATAAAACATTCTAAAGCTCAGACTCCTACGGGGTAGACTAGTCTGAAGGAAGAGTCCTGCCACAGTGGTTTGGGATTACTAAATTCATTGGTTTTTATCTTGTTGGCTTTTCGAAGTTAGGATTACTCAGTGATTTTTTTTTTTAATTGTTAAATTAATAAATGATCTGCCTATTTTTTGTGAACAAAGTAGTTCTACTATTCATCAGCTGTTGCATACCTAACCATTTAACATTTTGATTGGTTGCCTTTAGACTTACCATGCTCCTGTTAGGTCATGGGTAGCAGTACACTGCATATTGACGAGAAAATTTTAAGGAGGTACGAATCTGGCTATGAAAATAATGAGGGGAAATCACTTATCCTTGCTTGGAAGAATCAGCCACTTAATGCAGTCTCCAAAATATTTATTATCTAGATATTTTACTTGCATAATGTTAGGCCAGAGCTCTACTACTGTTCTTCACTTAGCCCTCTACATTTTGCGCACGAGTATTTCTGGTGGAGACAATAGGATTGTTTAGAGAGTAAAGGACTATTAAGTAAAAGTGACATAATCAGTGCTTTCTTTTTTTTTTTCCCCCCTATTAATTACAGATTGATACTTGTCTTGGCCTCCATTAATTCTCCTGTGAAACTAGTGTGATTAGCTGTCTCTTAGGAGCATGAGGATGGCAGACCAAAGAGTAATCATTAGATATGACAGCGTTTTAGAGAATTTAAGAGGAAATGTGAATTTCTAGAACAGTGCTTGGTTAGGAACATGAAGGCAGTGAATCTTTGATGATACTTTGTTTGTTTTGGTTTGTTTTTTTTAACTTTCAGGCTGCTATAGCGGTCAGGTGCTGGGTGCAGGGAACTGCTACTGCCCTTGAAGACTTAGTTCCACCCCCTTGAGAACTGTACCAGCTGTGCTGTCCGTGCTCTATCACTGTGGCTTTCCTGTCATGTAGTTGGACATTCAGATATGAGTCTGTAGAAATGTGGGCTTCGTTTCACTCCCATTCTGAGGTCCTAAGGTTTTGTGGTTTGTTTATTTCTGGGCAGTAGGTCAATTACTTATACACAAACCAAAGTATAAACAGATTACTTCCTACTATGTTTTTGTAGCAGATTGGTAAACCAAAGTTTAGGAATAAAAAGAAAAATGTAGCATGTTTTCCATCTGAATCAGAATATTTTTGTTCTAAATAATTTATGGTCTGTTCATTTATGGCTTTTATCCAATAGTCATTTCTTATCATAGAAATTTTTGGAGATTTCAGTAATGCATTGGAAGGCTCCTGTGATGAAGACTTTAAACAAACATTCTCTTTTATTACATCCAGTCCAAAGACATAGCTAAGTGGAAAATAATTAAGTCAACCAGATAGATACATGAATATATATATTTCTTCTGTGAATAAAAACAACTTTTTTTTTTTTCCCCCCCCTCACTAGGGATTGCTTGTGGAAGTTTTTTTTCCCACCAGACTACCAAGTTATGAAAGTCTCAGAAATTGCTCAGCCTGGGAAACCGAGACAGATCCTTGCTTTTGAACTACGGATGAATATTATTGCAGATGCCACCATTGATTTGCTTTTCACCAAAAATAGGGTAAATAATGAGAAGTTATCTAGAAGATAACTGGACTACTGTGATTACACTGTGCTTTTCAGTTGTGCATGTTTTTACTTGTCTCAGGTGTTTATTACAGAACTATGGTTTTAAAAGCTAGGAGATTTTTGTTTTCATCTTCCATAATTATGGGCAAACCTTTCAAAGAGAAATATTGGCTGAGAGGCATTAATATTTGTTGGTTTGTTTTAAGTTTCTTTTAAGCCTTAAAGCTACATCTTAAGCTGTGCCAGCTCCTATAGTCTTGGGAATACATGAGCTGTACACTTCTGTGCAATCTTCCATTATGATGAAGCTCACCAAGATGAAAAGATAATTTATTCTGATATTGGATGAATATCTAATATTACTGGAGAGATGATAGTGAGGTGTAAAAAAAGACATGTATGTGTAGGGGTTTGGTTTTTTTCTTTCCACTGCTGCTACTCTTATAAATGGGATGTAGTGACACTTTGTTGTACACCTGTTCTCTTCATTTTTTTGCGAGTGAAAGGATTAGCCAGTGTTAGAAGTATATATTTGTCTGTCCTCTCAGGCCTTGGATCAGAATGTCCTATGCTGTTTCTATGAGTGGACCTAAGTCACCACTTGTTCAGCCTAAAAATGGTGGTAGTTGGTGTCATTGCACATCCATAGTTCATTAGTAATTTTTCTGAAGGACAAGAAATACTTGAGTCATTGAGTGCCTTAATGTAGGTGTGGATAATAGCCTGAGACATAAAGTTGATGTGCCAGGCCTAGAAATAATGGTTGGACTTTTTTTTTCCTTTTATATGATCCAGGAAACTAATGCTGTACATGTGAATGTTGGTGCAGGATCATATTTGGAAATAAATATTCCCATGACAGTAGGTGAAAATGGTGAGTTAAGTCTAAACTTAAAACTGTTTCCCTAATATTTTTTCTGAACAGTTATCTTAATTCCTATGTGTGTGAACGTCTTGTAGTGTTTTTCCTTTGCGACTGTGAGACATATATTCTTATGTAAAGGAACAAAAAGTATTTCCTTTTACATTTCATTGCCAGATATTAAAGCATGTATGTGTTTAAATAGTTACCTCCATGTTTTGTTTGGGCGAGGAAACACAAATTCTGTAGCTAGGAGACAATGTGTCATTTAACTGTGTGCGTATTGAAGCAGATGACACGGACATTGTCAACTCAGAGCAGGATGACATCTTTAGTAGAATTAGTGTAGTAGCTGAATCACACTGAGAAGTGTGTTATGAAAACTAGTGTAATAGTTTATTTAAACAAAACAAACCCACAAGTCCAAGGTTGAGGTAAATGTCAAGTTACGAGTATGTTCCTTGCATTTACTCATCTTATTGGCTGGTTTGGAGTCCTTTGCTTAATTGCTGCTTCTCTTGGTTGTTTCTGGCATATTTGAGTTGTATTCTGCAACTTAAACCAAGATCTCCAGAACATGAGCATTTCTAGACGCAGCAGGAAGACTTTAATCATCTTTCCTACATGAAGGCAGAACCTTCATTGACAAATAATAGAGGACAGAATAATTGTAGTATTGACTATAGTAGTTGCTGGAACAGGGTCCCCAGGGAAGTGGTCACGCCACCAAGCCTGTTAGAGTTCAGGGAGCTTCTGGATGATGCTCTTCGTCATATGATTTAGTTTTAGATCGTCCTTCAGAGAGCAGGGAGCTGGACTTGATCCTTAGGGGTCTCTTTCAACTTGAGATGTTCTATGATTCTGTGATTCTAATTTCCATCACAGTATTTCTTGATTGTTAGTGGACTGCTGAAATCTCTGGTGAGAATTATTTAAATATTTATGTAATTCTTACCTCTGAATGATTATGTTTTATATCTTTTGTCTGCTAGGCTATTCACCGACGATTAAAGGGCAGCTTTTACATGTTGATGCCACCAGCAGTATGCAGTACCGCACTCTCTTAGAAGCTGAAATGCTAGCTGTAAGTCTGCATTACGAAGCACAAAGCTTTAGTCTCTAAAAGATTTTTAATAAAGAACATATTTATTTATTTGTGGAGCAGTTCTTTAGGTTCTTAAACAATACAGAAGAATGCCTTTTGAATGTGTTTGCAAGGCCTTAATATGTAAGGAACTTGTATGCACACAGATAACTGTGCACATGTGTAACTTTGTGATTTATGTAATTTATGTACCAAATTGTATGTGTATTGACAGCAGTGGAGGACTTGGAGTACCATTTACAAGTCTTGCCTTGCTTACTGTGTAGCCATGTATTATATATAGGCTTTAAACTTAATAAATGGTGCTACTCACTAGCTGTGCTACAGAATGTGTGTGCATGGGTACTTAAGAGTACTTCAGAGTGCTTAAGCTACTTGAGACAGATTTAATATTGCATTATTCTTTTGTTTGCCTTGTGGTTCATTTCTGTAATCTTGTAATTCTGTAGGTTACCTTTCTCACTATTTTTACATGACCTTATTAGTATGATGCTTTTAATGTTTAATTTTTGAGCATCATATCAATGGCTGAAGATAGTATATTCTAAGGGATTTTATCTGTAGTGTATTGTGAGAAGTGATGGTTTTGATGAAAACTTTGGTTTATAAATGGCTTGGAATGTCTACTGCAACAGATGTATGAGAAGTTCATAGTATACCTTTCCAAATAAATGAATACACTAACACTTGACCTTCAAACACAGAAAGAGAGAGAGATTAAATTATCAAGGAACTGGAGAGGCCTTCTGTTCATCCCAGCAGGAAAACAGTTTTAATTATTCAGCAGAGTACATATGTGAAAACTGCTGAGCTACAGGGTCAAGCATTGTCATCTTTTCAAGTAAGTCTGATGCTTTAATATCTTGTTCACAGTTTCATATTAATGCCAGCTATCCCCGGATATGGAACATGCCCCAGACATGGCAATGTGAACTCGAAGTTTATAAAGCAACCTATCATTTTATCTTTGCCCAGAAAAGCTTCTTTACAGGTAATTTCTTTACTCAATAATTTACATATCAAATATTCTTTCTTTACAATTGCTTTTGAAATTTTGTGAAGGTGTGCAAGGTCAGGTGGTCTGATTTCACATGTTTAGGACAACAAATTGTTTCCAAGGACAAAGTTCCTGATGTTTTCTGCTGCCTGTGTCTAAGTACATGGTATTTTTATATGAATGGAGATAGCGAATAACCTTCTAACATGTAAAGTAAACTTGATCGGCAGTTATGTTAAACGTTATAGTAATTTTCAGTTGAATTTATTTTTATCAGAGCTAATGATTTGTTAAATATTTTTCATCTACAATGTTGATTTCTGTGATATCTCTCTCTTCTCTGGCTGACTGATTTTTAGTTACTTAGGCTTTAGATCATGTCCCTGTGGCTGACAGATGATGAGAGAAAGTAATTTGTTCCTTAGGATTTTGGCTGTGAGGAAGAATACATGCACACAAGGCAGTACAGCGTGATAGAATATCACCAAACTGTTGCTGAACGTTCCAGCTGCAGTAATAGAAGGAATATAGCTCCATCAATGGCACTGCCTTGGCTAATTAGCCCTGCTGGGAGGAAGGATTAATTTGGGCAGGCATAGTGCCATGCTAATAAAGTTATCCTCCTAGTGTCTGTATAGTGCTGCAGTAAGCAGCGTAATATACCAGTCTATTCAGAGCAAACATAAACTTCTACAACAGCACTGTTTTGCTGCATTAGAAAGCATTACTCATGTACAGAGTATCAGAGTGGAAAACCAAAGGAAGGCATTTGATAGCCCCATGCTTTTTAGGTCAATGTGTAACTTTGCTACTGAAGAAAACTAAACTAGAAAACTTAATTAAACTGATGTCTTTCCAGCTTAAAAAGCAGGTGAGAAATGGGAGATGGACTCACAGCAAGTGTTTGTGGAATATCTGCCTGAGAAATGGATACTGTATATTGTTCTCTTCATTTTTAATTTTGCTTTTTCTGTAAAGGAGCAAATGGTTAAAATTTACAATTTATAAAAAGCCAAAAACTTAAGAAATCTCTCACTTGATTGCCACTAACTTGTCTTTATTACTTTACATGCTTTTAGATTTGATCCAAGACTGGTCCAGTGATAGTGCACCTGATATTTTTTCATTTGTTCCTTATATGTGGAACTTCAAAGTCATGTTTCATCAATTTGAAATGATTTGGGCAGCAAATCAACACAACTGGATTGACTGTTCCACCAAACAACAAGAAAATGGTGAGATCGCTTTTTTTATTGGGAAGAAGAGTACAGACTACAAAAAATATGCACAATATATAGAATGTATGTACAGAGAATATAAGAATTACAAAATTTTTACTAGAAAGATGTGTGTTCAGTGATAACTACCCATTTTGCTGCTGTTGATATGTATAAACCATCCTAAAACTGTTACAAGTTCTGACTTTGTACAATACTATCTCTTTTTTGGGGTGAGTGCAGTTTCAGATCATCTTTTAGCATTCGTTTTTCAGGACCCCTTGAATCTTTAGTTTAATACAACAGTTTGGAAAGAGCAACCATGGGGTCTTGACCTGTATTCAGTAAGCTAACTGAAAACATTAACTCAGGATACATTTTTTTAAACAATGCTGGAAAAATACCACTTGAACTCCGTATAAGTAGAAATGTGTCTTCCCTGCTCATTTCAGAATATGAGGTAATGCTGCTAATTGTAGACAAAACTAAGAGGTACATTTCTGAAAGCCAAAACTTTGTTTAGTGTGTGATTTGGTTTTTATGTATTTCAGTAACCTACACTGTACTAGAATCTTATAATTTCAACATAGAGGGTGGTTGATTAAAAATGAGTTTGTGTTCTAGTTAAAAATAAGGCTCACTACTTCGTCAAAAGCGTGAGGAACTTTCAATGTGTGTTTTGTTGTGCAAAAACTGCTGTATGAAGCAGTCATAAGATATTAGTTATGGTTGTGTTTATTGTCTGCTTGCAATTTCATTGTGCTAAGTACAATATCTTTCTATAAAGGACAAGTTGTGGAAAGTAAATGCTTGCAGAATGATTTAGTGCAATATACTTGAAATAGACAGTAGCTAAAATGGAAATTTTCTATGTCATGAGTTCTTGAATATATTTTCGTTATTACCTGTATGTTTGATAATTTTTCTAAGAAGAAAATTGTGAGTAATTCTGTCAGATTTTTTTCTTAGTTTTTCCTCTTCTCTCGCAGTTTATCTAGCAGCTTGTGGAGAAACATTGAACATTGTCTTCTCTCTGCCTTTCACTGACTTTGTTCCAACCACATGCAATACTAGATTCTCTTTAAGGGTAAGTTCTTCTCCCCTTGCCTTTTGTGTCTTCTAAATGTGAAATAGTTTCCCTACCTTTTCTTATTCAGTCAGGAAATTTTGAATAAACTCTTTCCTGAAAGAAATCCTCTTTCATTTCTGGATCATAGAATTTTTCTTTAAGTAACCCCAAGGAAAATGTTTTTCTGTTACTTACATTAAACATTCAATCATAGGCTGTTGTAATTTACATATACACTTATATATACATATTTAAATATGTATATACACATAAGATTCTTACATATATACACACATTCAGTATGTATATTTACTATATATACTTAGATTGTGTGTCTCTATGTATGTATTTTATCACTTGGAAGTCTGTTCCCATTTACTTAGAAAATGGGAAAGTCTAATGTATTTTCAAAGATAAAAATTAAGTTCTGGAATGGGCACCCCCAAACCATTTTGGAAAACCATCTTCCTGATTTTTAAGAGTTTCTGTAGAATAAGTAAGGATGATAAAGTTTTTTTAGCAGATGCAGCTAATTTTTGAAAGATTGTACTTGATTTGTCTTACCTAAAATAGAAGCAATCTACTGCTACTAAAAATAAAAACACCTAGTTGACAGTGATGTTGGTAATTTTGTATAATTTGATAGCAAATAAAGCAGTGTGTTATCTAATTTTTCAAAAAAATTATGGTTTAGTGGAGATGTAGGGTAGCCGTGGGCCAGTCACTTAACTTGTGCGATGTGACTTGAAAGGCAGAAGAACAGGAATCGCTCAAAGCTGCACCCCTGTGTTTTGTGGCTTGCTGTGGTGTGGTGTTATGTGCAGGTCACTGGACTTGTATCTGTTAAGAACTACAGAGCCCTTGGGATTGTACTAGAAACTGGTGGGAGCTGTGATCAGCCATCACATGTAAAAATTGGTATTTCTTGCCTGACGTTGCCTGTAAAGTGAAGATGATGTGACTTAGTAACTTTTCTGTTACAAATGTTTGATTTTAGGGAGAAGATGTTGATCTTCATCTGTATCTACCAGATTGTCATCCTAGTAAATATTCCCTTTTTATGTTGGTGAAAGATTGTCAGCCTAATAAAATAGGTCCTGAATCTTGTATTTCTGCTGAATGTCAAAGTGGTCAGAAAACAGGCAAACCCAAATGGAGGAACATTACTCAAGAAGAGTGAGTTTTGTTGTGATTTATATCTTTATATTGGCTCTTCATATTTACCTACTTTGTGATGAAATCAACCTCATATGTTAATAAAAATATTTAATGAAACTATTGTACTTCAAATAAAATATGACTTTTTTTTTTTGCAAGGGCTGGATGGGTTGAGTGCTGGACAGTCCCAAGTGTTGTGTTTACAATTGACTACTCATGGCACCCAATTTATCCTCAAAAGGCAGATGAGCAGCTAAAGCAATCCTGTAAGTGGCACTGCTTTTTTCTTGTTAGCCTGTTTCATTTCAGAAACTGCTGTGACTTTGTTGGCTCAAACTGCTTAAATTTGCTGAAATTAATTTTGAACTGAACTACTCTTATGTCACATGGGAGAATGCTGATCTTTAGAATGCACCAGGTTTGATTTAAAAACTGAACATCTTCTGATGCAAAATTTCAGGAAATGTCCCAGTTCCCTGTGTAAAAGGAAGACAGTGTCTGTAGTTCATTTCTCTTTGTCCTTAACAAAGTGGATCTCTTAAGTAGATTGTTGCGTAACGTAAAATATCACTTAGTACGTTAAATATCAAGTACAATATTTTTGGCAGTATCATGTTCCTTAGCCTTTCTAAGCTTTTTTCCTTCGGATGTTGTGATGCTGTCTTCTGATTTAGATGTTTAAATACAGTATGTAAATATGAGATATAATAACGTCTTTATGCATGTGAAACTCTGAGATTTCATTGTAGCTAGCTAGCACTGCTGAAGTGAACCATGGCCTTCATATAAGAGTGTTAGACTGGTCAGCCTAACAGCAATTTCTTAATAAGAATTTTGAATTTTAAATGTTCAAACTGTATTTCTAAATAGGAAATACTCTATATTATCCTCTGCTTAACCCACGACAGCTTGCAAAAAAGCCCAGTTATAAAATAGTTAAACCCAGAGATGAAAGGTTATTTTAAGTGCAGAAGGAGAGGTGCAAAAAGTTATGAGCTTACATAAAAGTCTTTCAGGTTGAGCTGGTGGAAGCAGAACTGATGAAGGAGAGGTATTAGAAGAATAGTGAGAGCTAATTTGAATGGGCGTCAGTCAGCAGGTGTTACAAGACATGCTGGGTAGGGTTTTTGGGTTTTGAGTTCCAACAATTCAAGTCTAAAAGAACTCAAATTTTAGAGGACGAAGCAGAAAAAGTAAGATTCATCTTGCAGATGTTCATCAAGTGCTCTTGTGAGACTGTCAGCTTGTGTCACATTTGCATAGTTCAAATTTGAAAACATCTACTTGTAATCGTAGCAGTTGAACCTGGATTGGAAAGTTTGTTTGTATGCAGGTAATTTCATCTGCAGCTTCCTTTCATAACCAATCCAGTACAGTCAGGCTCACTTCTCATCTGTGATGCTACGACAGTCTGCTTGTTACAGCAGCCACCTCTGTATTTTTTTTTTTTTGAGTTAATCTATAGAGCTCTTTCAGTCTCTGAGAATAGCAAGAGATGCAGCTTCCAAAAAAGTGGTCATCTTACTGCGGCATTTAGCTAATTTGTAATGGTACCGTAAGGAAAGCACTGAACAGGCACTGTAGGCAGTGATGGTAGGTTAAAGCCTTGAAGGTTTGCTGGCTACAGGTGTTTTCCCTGTAGTTCTCTATGTGCTGGTTTTTCCAGTTGAACGGGCACCTGAAGTCTTTATTTCCTCTGGAGCATCAGTTTTACATGGTTTTCCCATAGAGTTCTTTACTTCCCAGCAGTCGCTTTATACCCCCAAAGCACTTTGAGTTATTCATTTCCTTCTCGCCTTTCCTCACTTAAAAAAGCCAAAGGACTTTCTTCTGCCTGCCTCCAAATAAAAAGAATGGATGGGAAATAAGATCTGAATTTCCAGACTGTTTTGTGACTAGAGTAATTTAGTTGTTTGCGAGGAAATTTTGGCCTGCAGAGCTATTGGTTCAGAACAGGTTTTTAATAAACTCCTGTGATGTTCCTGTTTATTCGTTTTTGTTTGTTCCGCAATAGCTGTGCGGTTGTGGGAAATCTGCTACGCTGCAATGAAAGCATGGCTTTGTTTTACTTGAAAAGCAAGATAAATAAATTGAATTTTTCTTCTGAACTTGAAGGATTGTTTTTTTCTTGCATAATTAATGTGGACTAAAATATTCTGTTTTCCTGTCTTCCCATAGCTACTAGATATGAGAAACTTCTGTGGCATAGACATATTAACATAATTGTACAATCCAAATTAGAAAGCTGCAAAAAGTTGTGTAATTAATACACATTAATATTTGCAGAATTTTGTCCATCAGAAGCCTAACTTGTAATCAAAATATGTTTTCTTGTTTAATTTGCTCCAAAGTGTCAGAAATGGAAGAAACAATGTTATCTGTGCTAAGGCCATCGCAGAAAACAGCCGAGAGTGTGATTTCATCTCCCACAGCTTCGACCCGCCTTCCCCTTGACCCCTCAGAGCTGCCTCCGGATAAGCTCCATGTGGAACTGGAGCTTTCCCCAGATTCCCAGATAACCCTGTATGGACCCCTGCTCAAAGCCTTTCTGTCTGTAAAGGTAGGCGTGAGAGCACAACTCGTTAAATTTGTTGATGGCCACATGTAGGAAAGGGAACTCATTAATTTGAAATAGAAAATTAGAATTCCGCAGAATATGTGAATTTAGATGAAAACTTTTTATAAGTACTAGTTTGGAATAACTTTGGTGATAGGGCATGGCTGTGATGGATTCAGCTGGCACAGGCTCATGAGAAGGCTTCCAATATAAGGATGTAGAGCCACATCAGAATAATTTTCCTTCCAAGGAATAGTATATCGTCTGGACTTCATGTGCAGAAAATTTAATTTTCAAAGCTCCTTGAATCAATACTGAAGAACAATTTTTCATCCTTTTCTTGTTAATCTGTTATGTTTTAAAGTGTTTGTGTTGCTTATTTTGTGTCCCTCTCCCATTAGTGATCTTCATGGTGTCTAGAAACAGTTAAATCTCTTCCCACCTCTCTCACCTTGCCTTGTGACAAAAGCAGACACAACTGAATGTGTCACTTCTGTTTGACTAACAGTGAAATGTTTGAGCTTTGATTGGTTTTTTTGTGGTAGGTTTTTTTCGGTTTGTTTGTTTTTTTTTTTTTTTTTTTAAAGGTTTGTTTTAGC
>WKFP01014325.1:2338444-2370866 GCA_011057875.1 Pterocles orientalis
TTTTCCAGTTGAACGGGCACCTGAAGTCTTTATTTCCTCTGGAGCATCAGTTTTACATGGTTTTCCCATAGAGTTCTTTACTTCCCAGCAGTCGCTTTATACCCCCAAAGCACTTTGAGTTATTCACTTCCTTTTTGTCGCCTTTCCTCACTTAAAAAAGCCAAAGGACTTTCTTCTGCCTGCCTCCAAATAAAAAGAATGGGTGGGAAATAAGATCTGATTTTCCAGACTGTTTTGTGACTAGAGTAATTTAGTTGTTTGCGAGCAAATTTTGGCCTGCAGATCTATTGGTTCAGAACAGGTTTTTAATAAACTCCAGTGATGTTCCTGTTTATTCGTTTTTGTTTGTTCCGCAATAGCTGTGCGGTTGTGGGAAAACTGCTACGCTGCAATGAAAGCATGGCTTTGTTTTACTTGAAAAGCAAGATAAATAAATGGAATTTTTCTTCTGAACTTGAAGGATTGTTTTTTCTTGCATAATTAATGTTGACTAAAATGTTCTGTTTTCCTGTCTTCCCATAGCTACTAGATATGAGAAACTTCTGTAGCATAGACATATTAACATAATTGTACAATCCAAATTAGAAAGCTGCAAAAAGTTGTGTAATTAATACAGATTAATATTTGCAGAATTTTGTCCATCAGAAGCCTAACTTGTAATCAAAGTATGTTTTCTTGTTTAATTTGCTCCAAAGTGTCAGAAATGGAAGAAACAATGTTATCTGTGCTAAGGCCATCACAGAAAACAGCCGAGAGTGTGATTTCATCTCCCACAGCTTCGACCCGCCTTCCCCTTGACCCCTCAGAGTTGCCTCCGGATAAGCTCCATGTGGAACTGGAGCTTTCCCCAGATTCCCAGATAACCCTGTATGGACCCCTGCTCAAAGCCTTTCTGTCTGTAAAGGTAGGCGTGAGAGCACAACTCGTTAAATTTGTTGATGGCCACATGTAGGAAAGGGAACTCATTAATTTGAAATAGAAAATTAGAATTCCACAGAATATGTGAATTTAGATGAAAACTTTTTATAAGTACTAGTTTGGAATAACTTTGGTGATAGGGCATGGCTGTAATGGATTCAGCTGGCACAGGCTCATGAGAAGGCTTCCAATATAAGGATGTAGAGCCACATCAGAATAATTTTCCTTCCAAGGAATAGTATATCGTCTGGTCTTCGTGTGCAGAAAATTTAATTTTAAAAGCTCCTTGAATCAATACTGAAGAACAATTTTTTTTCATTCTTTTTTTGTTAATCTGTTATGTTTTAAAATGTTTGTGTTGCTTATTTTGTGTCCCTCTCCCATTAGTGATCTTCATGTTGTCTAGAAACAGTTAAATCTCTTCCCACCTCTCTCACCTTGCCTTGTGATAAAAGCAGACACAACTGAATGTGTCACTTCTGTTTGACTAACAGTGAAATGTTTGAGCTTTGATTGGGTTTTTTTGTGGTAGGTTTTTTTCGGTTTGTTTGGGTTTTGGTTTTTTTTTGAAGGTCTGTTTTAGCCTGTGCAGCTTTCATTTTGGGTCAGAGAATGAGGAGTTTTGAGATGGGTGATCAGTATTAGGTCTCATACTGAAGCAGTCATTTTTAATAATTTATATAAGGCATTGTATGTATGCAGTGAATAGTGGAAAATATTAAGCTTTTATAGAGTATAGGACTTGCAGTATGCTCATTATTTTTTCATGTTGCCACTAAAGTAAATAGGATTAAAATTAGGTCAGTATTGCATCTTGAAGACTTGATTTCTTCTGATACAGAGGGAATGTGTCCATGTTTGAATTGTTTATTGAGCTGCTATTTTAGAGCCCATAAACGAATGAGATGGTTCTGTCTTGCTGAGCAAAGAAACACTTTTTCAGTGCTTTTTGCCTCTGGAGATACATGTAAACAGTGCTACGTTAAATGCCTTGATGCTATGATTTAATTATTTTTAGGTGCAGATTTCTCAGATTAAATACAGTTTTTATCTTCTAAATCTCAAGAGAAAATGTAGATGAATTGCTTGTTTTTGAAAATGCACATTTATTGTTCTTTTTAGTATTTTTGTGACTGTTTACATCTTTTTGTCCAGCTGTGTTGGCAGCATCTCTTAATAGATTTTGGGATGGTGGTGCGGTACGCTTTGTTTTCCTGAGTTGTGGTTGAATTGTTGCTTTCAGTTTGTTTTCATTTGTCTTTTTTAATACATGCAGGATAAATTCCTGGACATGCCTTCTTCATGCAGTTTTGTTAAGCTTTCTGTTCTTGAGAGTTAGTTTGTCAGTGTAGCGGACTGTGTTTCTCACTGAAGGGCTTACTGGCTGGGAATGAGGGATTTACAGCCCAAGGTGCCAGAAGTAAGTTACTGGAGCACTTAGCACCCTCTGCTGGGTCTGCCTTGTAAAAAATATTTCAGGTTATGTCCCCTGACATCAACCTGTGTCTTTTCCCTTTTTAAAAAACAAAGCGGATTAGCTTTGCTTAGCTTTTGAGGGTGTTTTTGTTTGGCCACGGAGCAGCACTTAGTTCATGTGCATTAACACAAAAAATACTGTGGAGACTCAATGTACAGTGTGGTAAAACTACAAGTCCACAGGACTTATTTCAGGGGCAATAATGTCCCTCCCTTTTCTGCAGACCTTTTTCAAGGACATGGGTACCTTGCAGTTGCTTGCTTCCTCTGTATCGTTCATTGTTTGCTTGCACTGTAGACTTGAGCTTAGAAAAGAACAGAGAAGTTTTGGAAAGCACATGTGGCACAGAGAAGGGGAGGGCAACAAGAAACAACGTGAAATTCAAATCTGTTTGTTTGATCTTTAGTCTAGTACTCATTGTCCTCATTTCAGAAATGACCAGCAGTTTGTAATAGTTGGAACATTTCTGTTGCCCTTCTCCTGCAAAGCACATGGATTAAGTTTGCTCCCTTAAGGTATCTCACTTTCATAAAATAAAGCGGTGTATGTTTCTTCAGCTCTAGGTTGTAGGTATACTGCTTACTTTAGGGAGGATTACCACACAAGAAAAGGTTGGTTTTGTATTTCATTATGTTGCCTATATTTTTTGTACTTGTTTTCCATATGATCTTAGCAAATAATTCCTTTTCCCAGGAAAATTATTTTGGAGAAGATGACATGTACACTGATTTTGAAGAAGTTATTTCAAGCCCTGTTTTGTCACTGTCAACATCTTCAAGCTCTGGATGGACAGCTGTTGGAGTGGAAAATGACAAAAAGGAAAATGAAAGTTCAGCCAAGCCAGTTCACCCTCTTACTTTACGTCCATGGGATATCACTGTGCTTGTTAATTTGTACAAAGTGCACGGGCGATTACCAGTGGCAAGTACTTTAAGATCTTAAAATATTTTGCTTTATGTGTTTATTTTTTTTTCCAGTTTCATAATTTGGAGTTAAATATAACTGCCTGGAACATTAAGTTAGAGTGGTGCTTACTGAAGTGTGTATATACTCTACTAAAATTATGACTTTCTAAACCAATTTGAGACATGATTCATTTTACTTATCTAGGAGGCAGAACTGGATAATTTTTTGTGATTTTACTCAATGAACTTGATTTGTGTGCTGTTATTTTTGATTGACCATTATGATTTCCCTGTTAATTAGCAAAGCTGTGTTCTAATGGTGTATTCTGCTCTGTGCAGCTGCTTTCTGAGGGATCCCCAGGAAGTCGAAAAAGAATACGGATAAAAAATTGGGTTCACTCAAATGGCTTTGGATTGCTGTTTATATAATTGTTGAAAGGTTTTTGAAGTTACATAGGCTTCTTTTTGAGTATCCACTTGGTGAAAAATTAGCATACTTTCTGGTCACAGGTTTGCTTCTAATCTTACCATTTCGACCATGTTGTGTGTTTTCAGTCTCTGAAATGGATGCGTTTAATTTTTGTTTTAGCATTGCAGTCCGGATGGTCCTGAGTGCCCTACAGCTTTCTTGGAAAGGTTGTGTTTTGAGATGAAGAAAGGATTTAGAGAAACAATGCTTCAACTCGTACTGTCTCCAGTCAATTTGTTTCTGAACGACAACTATCAGGTAGTAAGCTGGTTTCTGTGTGTTTGTATGTGCGTCTATGTTGTGGAAGTTGTGATGATCTTAAAACTTAATTATTTTTTGATAGGAACTTTCCTGTTGCACACATACAAAGTTGATTAGGGCTTATGAATCATAAGAATTACTAATGAAAATTCTGATGCATGTTTTTTAAATCTTTTTTCCTCTCCACTTTGCATTTTGGTGAAATGCACAAAAAGAAAAGATTGCATTTTCCTAACTTTGCTTAAAATCTTTCTATAGAAGATTCTCTAGGAAGCAGAGTAAGATTCAAGACTGATCTTAGAACCACTGAGTGATCTCAGGCTTTTTGGTTTTGGATGTGGGGGTTTTTTTGTTGTTTTAAGAATTTTGTTTTAAAAGTTACTGTAAATACTGACACCTATAGATTTTTGTGCAGTGGTTAGTTATGTTTGACTTTTTTTAAGCACTTAGTTTTAAAACTACACATGTTAGTGCATAGAATAACTGCATCTCTCATATTCTCTGTGACTTTTACTAGACTAAGTCACACAGCTGGATCTGTATCTTATGGTCAAGATATATGGTTATGACTTAGTTTTCTTCTGGTGGGGGAGTCATGAGCCATACTTCAGAAGATACTTGGTGAAACAAAGTGTTTGTGGCTTGTCAGCTAGCTGTAAACTGCTTTGATTTTGGTAAACTTGCGAAAATTGCCTGTATGGATGAATTTAGCTCAGTGAGGATTTTAGACTGAAATTTATCAACACAAGAAGTTATCCTGATTCAGTACAAGTTAGTGAATAGTTGGAGTTTGTATTTTGTTTATGTACGTATTAGTGGCGTTCAAAGCTCTGTGGCACTTAGACTGTGCCTTACAGGTTATATTGTTTTCAGTCCCTGCGTACTGAAATATATTGCTGCCAATGGCCTGTGTTGAAATAAAATCTAAATTGTTTTTATTTCATACACAGTTTATATTACCTAGTGTTTGTCTTTGTATTAATTCTTGCCATTTAATGCTGGAAAAATACGTATTTTGTGTGTTTTAAAAAATTTGGATCCTTTATTACCAATCTCAGAAATGCTGTCTGACACTTCCCAGTTCAACCTTAACATGTGAAGTTCATAAAACTGATATCTATAGAACAGGAATTGTCTCTCTGCCTCGCTAGGCAACTGTCACTGCTTCACCTTTCCCATTCCATTTTTTTTGTCTTCATACTGCTTTTGAATAGCTTCTGAATTGAGACATAGGTTGCTAGTGATATCAAAAGAGCAGGGCATGTTTCTGATTCATTAAGCAACTCTGAAGGGTTTGCTGGCAGTGGAAAACAAGCCAAGCACAATAACAAGGTGAAAAAAATGAGTGAAAAGAGTTTTGCTGGTGACTTACTGGCTTTAATCCACAGTTTACCTCCATGCAGTCACAAGCTTCTGGTGTATGCCTGCGCTAGCTTATCCGTTCAGTTTCTTCTCTGGTTGGTGGAGTAATATTCTTTCAAAAAGTAATACATCTGAATTTTCATATCCGCAAACAAAAAACTTTGCTTTAGGTAGCCAGGAAATATTTTGGTGGAAAGTGCAACTTAAAGGACAGCCTCTGATTTTTTTTGTTTTTAAATTACTATTTATTTTTACCTTTTTTTTTGTGTCAGCTTTCTGATAGTAGCAAACCTTCATAAGTCATGTTTTTTAATGTCTTGATTGCTTTCATTGTTAAACACTGTCTTCCCTTCTTTGGTTATATTTTATTGCAGTAATATTTAACAGATGGTCTCTAGATGCTACTGTGTGGAGTTCATCAAAGGAAGGTTGATGATGATGGTTGCTAGAAATTAAAACAAACTTGAGTTAGATAAACTTCCCTTCCTCTCCATAAGATTTGCATAAATGTTGTTGCAAGGGTAATGCTGAGAAATCTTGGGACTGTCTAGCGGGATTTAACAAGTGAAGATGAATGTGTATGAAATATCTCTGGCTACACAGTTGTTGCACTTTGATGTATTCTTTGCAAATATTAGTTTTACCTTACTTGTCTTTAACAGCGACCTGCAGTGGATGAAGTTCTTCGAGAGGGCCACATCAGCCTGTCGGGTCTGCAGCTGCGTGCTCATGCAATGTTTTCAGCAGAAGGTCTGCCTCTTGGAAGTGATACTTTAGAATATGCGTGGCTGATCGATGTACAGGCTGGAAGTCTTACAGCCAAAGTTACGGCACCACAGGTACCATCTAGAAACTATTTGCTTTGAATTATTACCTTTCTCCTTTCTTGTAAAAGTGGTGGAGCACAGATTTTGGAAAGCATGTGATCTGAGTGGTATTTCGATGCATCTGTGCCTTAAGTACCCTTAATTTTGTAGTTTGAAAATCGAACCATTTCTGCAAATGGATAGGAGATGCCAAATGGGATGAAGCTGGTATTCATCTTAAATCAAAGTCTAATGGGGTGGCTGGTGTTATGAGAATTTGAAAGGGTGATGGTAGCAGAGCACAAACAAATAAATCTGTTGTCACTACATGTAAACATGTATGCTATAACTGTGTATGTTAATGTACTTTCTACTGATTAGAAAGGCAGCCATAGTATCCATTTGCGCTTTAAGTGGTTTGACTGCACGCTAAATAATACTTTGTAAATAGAGGAGTTGTTTTGGGACATCTTCGGGCATCAACTTGGTAACATGACAAAGAGAAGAAAGGAAAATCTATTACAGAGGTTTAAGTATGAGATGCCTGAGTTGTCTGTGACTTCCTCTGAGGTTACTTTTATTTTATGATGCTGATTTCTGGAGGTGCAGGGTTGTTACCCCTCCTGGTTAACCATCTGGGAAGGACAAATGTAGTATCCAGTTGCAATTGCAGTCTGAAAGGTAACTTGGTATTCCTTGATTGGAAGGTTCTTGGAGATAGGTAGGCATTTGTGTGAAGGGATGCTGCCAGCAATAAGGATATAAAGTTGAGCATCTGGCAAGAGTTTAGCTTGCAGATCAAGTTCTGCAAGAACATAGAGAGCTGTGGACAAAGCCATGTTTTAAAGTAGGAGACAAATGAGGTAATTTGTGGGATGTGCAGTATGGGCAAGCCTCAGCAGGAAAGTAGCTGGTAGCTCAGTCATGCTTCTCGCTGCATAAATTCTGATGCTTGGTCGCACTGGAACATAGTTTGATGTCACAGTGTTGGATTTTCTTAGGTCAGTCACAGTACTAACTCCTTTTAGTTTTGGCATTTATGTTGCTTTTATTTTTCCAGATGTAATAATGGCTTCAAGCATACAATAGACGGATCACTTCGATTTATTTCTAGTGTGGGCTGTCAGATCTTTAAAAAAAGGTTACTTTGTCAGTGTGTTCTGAGACGTGAGAAAATACATAAATTCTATTTGGTAGTTAATTTGGTTTATTTATTTTACTTTTTCTTAAGACACATCCTCTTATTCCTCTAAAACCTAGCATTATTTTCTAGGAACAAGCACTTCCTTCATTAGGAGACTTCTGCAGCAAATAAAATCGAAATAAGGCGTGCAAGCAGCTTCAGCCAATCTGAAGAATAGACTCCAGATACATTTTCATGCTACATATACGGACTTTTGTAGTCGTATTTCCCAAAAATGCTACTGCTGGTTTAGATAAGCTATAGTACTTTACTACTCTATGCTTCAAAAAATTAAAACCTAGTTGTCTCAAAAAGTACTCTAATCTTAGAGAACATTTCTTAAATGCTTGACACAACTTAAGTATTTCCTTCCTCTATGAAGCCATTCTCAATTATAGGCTTCATACAGCATTTTTGTTTTATTTTTTGTTGTCAGCACTGCTATGGAGCAGAACTTGAATTTGCTGTTTAAGGGTCAGTGGCTTTTTTCCTCTTGTAGTGTGATGTATTGCAAGAGTTTGTGAAGAGGCAACACTAAAGGGAGAAAGAGAGGTTTTGTGGAGGACAGTCATAGCTATATTAAATTCCAGTTAAGTTACTGCTGATTTTAAGTGGCCTTTCCTTTGGCTAGCTAAAGAAAACACATTTCCCTCTCATAATAGAGACAGAGGCATGAATCATTTCCTTTATGAAGGAGCTAACTATATAAAAGATTCAAGTCAACAATAGGCTAATTACTGGGTCCATCGAGATTCAACAGTGTTCTGTTTAGCCAGTTTCCTCCTATGGTTTCTAAATGTAACTTTGTTACTTATGTACAAGTTAGCCTGACATTTACATTATGAATGGTGATGTAGTATTTTGAGGTATTTTTTGAGGTAAAATAAGGGGAGCTCTGTCTTCACAATGATGTTCTCATTTGACTGTAATAACAAAAGCTGTTTTCTTAGATTAAATAATTTAGGAAATTGTTTAATGTCACAGTGTTATCAATGAAAAACTATAGAGACTGGCATGTTGTGGCACACACAAAAATAAAATCCATTTTGAGTAACAGAAAATAGACTGTGAGTAAGATAATGTAGCTGCAGTGTTATGGTGGGGTCTTTTGTTTTCACTCCTGCTCACTTTCCAACCTCTGGTGATGTTCTTTTAATATTCTGTACGGTGAAAGCTTGTTTTGTATATTTACTGTTAGACAAGGTATTGTTGTTTACTTGCAGCTTGGATGTCTTCTGGAATGGGGGCAGACCTTCATATTTCATGTGGTGTGCCGAGAGTTTGAACTGGAAAGACCAAAATCTGTAATAATATGTCAGCATGGAATTGATCGTCGATTTTGTGACTCCAAGGTAACCTTTCATCCATCTTAGTTGTTCACTATATTGCACAGGAATAGTTTAAAAATCTAGTCTTAAAAGTATTAATAGACGTGGAGTATATAGTCAGATTGGATGTTCCCTTTGCTAAGTTATAGCTCATGATTTTTTAGAAATAAAAGCAATTCTCTCTCTATTTTCCTGGGGATGTGCACAATGTCTTTGTGCTCTATGAATTATTTTGAGAAACTTTATCCACAGGAGCCATGCCTAGTTTCTTAGCTCTACTATGATAGTGAAGAGCCAGAGGACATACTCTGGTATACCTTTTGAGACAAAGGTCATACTGCCCCTCGTGCTCCTGGCAGGTTCCCATGATATTTTTTGTTCCCCTGTTCTTCCTCTGTTGATGAAATAGTGTTTTGATGGGAGACTTAAGCTGACAGCTTATAGCTTCCATGGACTTTTTAATGAAAAACAAAACCAAAACCAGCCATGGGACTCTTAATTAACCATCGTGTCATTGTGAATTCTGCTTTTGGTACTTTTCTCTTGGAATCTGTGTGTGCGATCACTTGAGGACTGAATTGAAGGAGGCTTGTTATATCTTAAGTATGATTCCTGGATATAATTTCTCAACATCCTCCTTGTTCTATTCCAGTTTTTGTGATGTTCTCTATCAGGAGACTTGATTTGCCTTTTGCTGGTGGAAGCCAGGAGAGCCAACTGGGTCCCCTGATGTTGCTGGAGAGAAGAATTAAATGTGTCCTAGTGAAAATGAACCTCAACACAGAAATACCCCAGCTCAAACTTATGTTGATAGTGTACAATCACTGACTTTCTGTTGCTGTGGTTTTAGGCCTCTGTTAAACAGAACATAAAGAAAAGGATAAGCACAAATTAAACTAAAACTACTAATACAGGTTGAAATCTCCTCCCCTTCCCCTCTGTTTTTTCTTCAGATGAACTGTGTCCCTGGGCCATGCCCAACATCTGATGATTTAAAGTACACTATGACACGCTTAGCCATGGATGGAGCAGATCTGTATGTGGTAGAACATGGCTGTGCCACCAATATAAAGGTAAAAATATTTGTCTGAACAGCAATTAAAATATTTGTCAATAGGATTCTTTGTATTTTTTGATAGAATAGCTACCTGAATTTATTGCTTACTTACATGCAATGGACTAAGCAGAATTTCTGAAATTTTAAGTGATAGAAGATTGGCTTGGCCTGGGCCAGGAGTAGGTCAGTTTGGCTTCTGCTTAGTTATTCCATTAATGATCTTGGAAAATGATAAGGAGGAGTGGATGTCTGCCAAAGTGAGAGTGGAAATTGCAGGACTGGTGTAAAAATTAACCAAACAAAACACTGGACAATACAAGTGTCAGTATCTGTACCTGAGAGCTGATAAGAACTTGTGCTATAGATCAGTAACTCGGCAACTGGATATGATTGGGATGGATTGTGTACAAATGAATGCGTGATAACTCACGATTGTCTTACGTGGTACAGCTGTTTGAATTAAGATATATCTTTGGTAGAGATGGGAGGAGTGTTAGTGCCACTGCCTGACTGAATCTAGAATACCGCATTGTGTATCGTCTGTTCAAAAAAGGATGTGCAGAGAAGAGCTCATATTCCCTCCATTATCCTATCTTACAAGAGAAAACTAGAATAATTTACTCAATGTAGCAAAATAAAAGTTAGGAGACAATTGAGTCATGGTAACAACAGAAAAGAAATGTTATGCTGGGTATAAGTGACTAGTGGTTGTGCTGCCCATTAATAAATTCAGTTTTGAAAGGTAGGCTTAGTGTGTAAAGTTTTGGGGACAGCATCACATTACGAGCAAGAATCTAACTGAAGGAAGGTTGTAATTGTTTTAGATGTTTTTTTAATGACATGATATTCAAATGGATTGCTTCCTAGGGGCAGTAAAAAAAAAAAATGGGGTTTGAGTCTCCAAGTTCTTCTGAGTCCAATATTGCAAAGTGCCAGCACAACTATTAACTGTGTTTGCAGGCATAAATATGAATGACAGTGTTCAAAGGCAACTTAATAACCTGAACCACTATAGAAAATTATATTCTGAATGTTTTTCATTGGAATTCTAAAAAAAGGTTTCCAGTGCTCCCTTATAGTCTGTGATAGAGACGAGAAGTGACAATTTAACATTAACCCTGGGGGTAGCTCTTCCATGGATGGGTTCTTTTTTAGCTTTCCTTCTTTTCCCTGTGAAAAGTTTGAAAACTTGACCTGAAATCTCAGGTACTTCATGGTGAGTTTTTGGAGAGGACTCAAACTGTGCAGGAAACGTGGTCCAACGTCTTCAGATTATTTGAAGTTTGAAGACAAAGCATTTATGGCAGGGCTAGGTCATCTTTTATTAGTGTACACCAGCGTCAGGGAGAACTGATAACTGTATGGGCAGGTGGGTTAGCTGTACAGTGGCCAGTTTCCCCAGCTAAGTGCAGGAGTAAAGCGAGAACTTCTGGTTCCTCTTTGGAGAGGTTGGCTCCTGACAGTACTGTGCTGTTCATGGGAGAGGAGCAGCCTCCTGTTGGTTCAACAAAACTACTGGAGTTATGTCAATACAAGAAACAGAGTGATCATATAAGGGCCACTGTAACACAATTCATATGGATGTCAGTTCAGCTTTAGGATTTGGAATTTCTTGAGTTTTGTAGTGTTTAACATGGTTGTCTCACTGAGTTATTTATTAACTGTAGAGTTAATACAGCTTTGTGCTCGAAGTATATAATAAATATTTTAGTCTTAGGACATACAATAATATATGTCATATCATGTTTTTAGATAATAGTGAAGACTTATTTTTTTTTAAAGGTTCATTATAACATTTGTCCAAAGTTGAGCTTTCTCTTTTCATCTGTTTACCAAAGAGCACTCCTAAGTAGAGATTTCATTTTTGTTATTTATAAACTGACTAAAACCAATTTCTAAGCTTGCCTTCTTTGCCACATTTTGTGTGCGTGCACAGGCTTGCACATAGATCTTGTTCTTTATCGTTTTTTGGGAGATAATAGTTTACTGGCATCTTTCTGGAATGTAGTAGATGGTGTGTTAACTGGATGAAGTCTGCTCCTTCTTTTGTTCACTCAAGGCTAATCAGAGTTCATGTTTTAAATCGTGTTTTCAGATGGGTGCTGTACGTGTTGCAAACTGCAACCTCCACAACCAGTCTGTTGGAGAAGGTGTAAGTGCTGCTATTCAAGACTTTCAACTCAGACAATATGTTGAGCAGGTGAACAATTGCAGAACGGGTCTTCAGCCAATATTAAGGAGGGCGTATTGGCTGGAAGCTGGCTCTGTCAACTTGGGGCTCATCACTGCTGACATTGCTTTAGCTGCAGATCATCCTTCTAAACATGAAGTGCAGAGACATTTCTTAGAAACACATGATAACCGAACTAAGAGGTAAGAGATGCAATTGAAGGAGATGCATTTGAATTTTGGGGGGGTTGAAAGTGAATACATTCATCTAAAGATGGAACTTTGTTTTTTTTGTTTGGGGTTGAGGTTATTTTTTTACTTACATAGATTACAATTTTTTAAAAATATGTTGAATGCTTAGCTATGGGGTTGGTGGCTTGACTGTGCTTGGACTACACAAAGTTGTACAATATTTGGCGAAACTTACTTTTCCCTCTGCCTTCCCTTATCCCCCAAAATGAAGATCAGGGAGAGGAGGGAATTGAATGTATCCTTTGCTCTCAGGCTGGACTGAAAACAGGCCTTAAAGAGTCCTGAGCAAGCTGATGAGCAGCTGTGAACAAGATGCCTGGTGTAACTGATTTGCACGTCTCCCCAAAGAACGATTGCCTCTGCCATAAGCAACATACCCAAGCATGGAGTGTATTTGCCGTGCTCGCCTATGTGCTGAGAGAATGGGCCGTTACTATTAGCGTGCATTGTGGCCACTGGACATCATCTGTGCTTGAGCACTGCGTATGCATTTGTGATTTGCTCCTTCCTGGAGCTCATCCTACCTTTTATGGCTGGCATCTGTGTCTCAAATACAAATCTTATTTACTCATTTCATGGCAAGTGAAATAGGAGTTCACATGTAAGAGAGGGATGTCTTTTAATCTTGTTTTCACTAAATTTAAATGTGCTAAGGCTGATGCAGTCATGGTTTTTGTTTTCTGTTTTTCTGCTTTTGCATAGATTGTGGTTTTTGTGGCCTGATGATGCTTTGAGGAATAAGAGAAGCAAGAACAAGTGTGGCTGTCTTGGTGGTTGCCGATTCTTTGGGGGCACGTTAACAGGACTAGATTTTTTCAAACTTGAGGAACTGACACCTTCAAGCAGCTCTGCTTTCTCAAGTACGAGTGCAGAATCTGATATGTTTTATGGGCAGTCTTTACTGCAGCCAGGAGAATGGATAATTACGAAGGAGATTCCTAAAATTTTAGATGGTGAGAATGCATTGCACTGTAATTTTACTCTGTTTTGCCCAAAAGTATAATTTATTAACTGCACATCAGTATTTACAGTTTTTCTGATTAAAGAGTAGTACTTGTTATGCTTTTGTGCAAGGGGTCCTGTAGTGGTATGGGCCCTTCTGAGTGCAGACAGTAGTTTTATAGCAGTGAGCAACATATCATATGCTAAATTTTTATATTAACATGCAAATCCTTTCTGGGTTAGAATAAGGGTTTTTTTGACTTGCATCTGTTTTACTTACATAGAAAGTAGTCTACCAAGACAATCTGATGTTTTGCTGCTATGACTTTATTCATTTTTGTTGGCACAATGTGCTAGTCTGTGTAGGCATCGCAAAACTAGGGCTTTTATTTAATGAGGATCATTATTCCAGGGGGCAGGGAAGAGACCGTTACAGTTGTGTTATCAGATGTTCAGTTTTTCTTTTCTGATTCTAGGTAAGGCAAATGGTGTAAAACGGAAAGATTGGGATTGCAGATCTGTGGGTATAGAAATAGAAAGAAAAGCACAACATCTAAGCCTACAAGTACCATTGCGCTCCCATAGCTCCTCATCGTCTTCAGAGGAAACGAGCAGTTCTAGCGCTGCACTGCCCTTGCTTGCGGGTGAGAAGGACAGCCCGTCATCAGCTGCTGAGGATCACTTGGGACAGAAGGAGTTCTTGTCTGGTGCAAAAAGGGAAGATGGTCATGGAAGGTTAGTACTCTCTGTCCAGGTAGAAGTATGGTTTGACTCTTGAACGCATTATGACAGAAGAAGACCTTACATTTAGCAATTTATAAAGCATTAGTTATTTTTTAATGGTACTGCTGAAATGAATTTCCTAGTTTGGATCCAAATTTGGATCTCTAATAAGGGATGGTTACCTGATCTGGGTAGCAAATCCAGCGTGTAAGACAACAGCACTTGCTGTTACTGTTCATTTATACATTCTCTGTATGTAGGCAAGCAGACTAAGCAGCAGAATTTAATATGTAATTAGTGTTATGAAAATAATTCTATGCTAATACAAAGTCACAGAATCACTGAAGCATTTGACAGCTTCTATAATGTAAAAAGAGAAGCATTAATGATAAAAGAAGCAAGTGAACCTTTCATTTTGTTCCCAGCATTGCAGTTGAGGGTGCAGAGGGCAGCCCTGCAACTCCTGGCAGCCAGGAAAGGCCTGTTGGGCAGTCTCCTCTGAGGTCTCCGCTGAAACGGCAAGCCTCTGTGTGCTCCACCCGGCTCGGGAGCACCAAGAGCCTCACGGCAGCCTTCTATGGAGACAAGCAGCCTGTTCCAGTTGGTGTGCAGTTCAGCAGCGATGTGTCTCGCAGTGATGAGAACGTCTTGGACTCCCCAAAGCAGAGGAGGAGCTTTGGTTCTTTTCCGTATACTCCATCTGCAGATTCAAACTCATTTCACCAGTATCGCTCCATGGATTCCAGTATGTCAATGGCTGACAGCGAAGCTTATTTTTCTGCAGCAGAAGAATTTGAGCCAATAAGTAGCGATGAAGGTCCAGGAACCTATCCAGGAAGGAAGAAGAGAAAAAAGCAAACTCAGAAAACTGAATATAGTAGAGGGTCTATTTATCACAGTGTGGAAGGGCCCTTGACAAGCACAATCCATGGTGAAACTAGTCAAGATGTTAAGATGTTGCCAATTAAGACTCATCCTTCACAGGCTTCATTTGTTTCAGCTCTGGGAGGAGAAGATGAGCATGTTGAGAATATGTATATAATGGAATCTGAGAAGACTGTGGAAAGTGAGCAAATAACTTCCCAGCAGCCTGTAATGGCATGCTACCAGAACTATCTTACACAGTTCCAGGTGATCAACTGGTCGGTAAAGCATCCAACTAACAAAAGAACTTCAAAATCCTCGTTACATCGCCCTTTAGACCTTGACACACCAACGAGTGAGGAAAGTTCATCGTCTTTTGAACAACTTTCTGTCCCAACTTTTAAGGTATGGAAGATGCTGGAAGAAGGAGGAGAGAAAGGAATAAGAATTGAAAACAAGTTAAAATTGCTTGGTACACCTGTTGTATAAACAAAGCTGTGAGAAACTTGAGACTTCTTTGCTTTTAGTTAAGGAATACCTTGGATGTCTGACTTCAGATCATGGGCTATATGGCTGAAGGGTTATGGAAAAGTGGAGATGGCATTAGAATCCTTTGGGTGTGTTCTGAATTGTCATTGCACTTAAAAATGCTGCCTGTTGAATGATATGCAACTGAAGGATACTTATGTGTTTTTTGTTTAAAATACATTACATAGAACTTCAGTAGCAGTACATTTAATACTGATAAAGGATAAGCTGTAAAGGCTTTGCTTCGAAGTGAAGTTGAAACTCATAGATTTAGCAAATTATTTTTGCAAATTATTGGGCTTTTTTTTTTCCCCTGTGATGTATATGATATGAGCATACATGCTTAAGGAAGGAGCTGAAATGGAATGTATGAAAAATAATGGAAATTACTTGATAGACAATAGGTGTCTAAGCTCTGGAATTGAATTTATCCCTTTATAGCAAAAGCTCTCTGTTCATGCAAGCCTTTCATAGATTAGTATTTGAAGTCTTTTTTTTTTTTAAGCAATTAGTCATTACTTATCTATGCAAAAACCTTGTAATCTAATCTCTTTTTAAAATATAACCTAATTTATCTTTAAAAAAAATGAACTTCAGGGTTTGTGTATTTTGTATTGGAGAATCTGCATATGAGGGATTGTTTTAAGAAAAAAAAAAATCTGTAAGGAGAATCACTATTGGAAGATTCCTTGAGCATTTTTTTCGCATGTAGAAGGAATGTAATAAGTTTCTTTGTACTTTTGTCTTAGATTGTTAAACAGGGTCTCACAGCTAATTCATTACTGGACAGAGGCATGCAGCTTACAGGATCAACATCTAAGTAAGTTGCATACTGCATACATTACTAGCTTATTTTTTTTAAGGGTAGGATTTTCCTGATACTCCTGTTAAATGTTTTGGCTCTTGCTAGTCCTTCCCGAATTTTATTCATAGCAGTAGTTTTCAGTACAGATCTATTTTACAACACAGTATTCTATTACGAAATGTTTGGGTTTGGTCAAAAAGAAAATACACTGTGAAAAATGTAAATTGCTTCACTCCTACTTTTCAAGACTGTGAATTGCAGCTTAATTTAAAGTAATCTAGGTGGTGCTTATGGCAAGTGTCCATTGCATTGCAAAAGCTGAACTTGAGTCTAGGGAAGGGCCTTGTTCTGGGGTTATATTTGTGCGCTAAGCTATGCGGTAGAAGAAACCTGCCGTTACATGCATTTTATTAAGAATTAAAATTATATGAGGATGCTTTTGTATTTCTTTTACAAACCTAGATTATTAATAAGTATTTGACTTGTTTAGTGCACCTTATACTCCTTTGGAAAAGAAGTCTGCAGAAAATACGGATGATGAAACAATAACAGAAGAATGGACGTTGGACCACCCTGTCTTCCAGACACGGACGACAGCAATAGTAGAAGTAAAAGGAACTGTAGATGTAGTTCTGACTCCTCTTGTAGCAGAGGCACTGGATAGGTAAGTAATTTTACTTTTGCTACTGCAGTGTTAATTGATTATGGTAAAAATTGTCTAAAATCAAAGCTGCTTTGTTCAGCAAGGGTTTAGGTAAAAGGATTGAATAACGTGACTACTGGAGCAGTAAGGCTTTGTACCCAGTGAATGTAATTCTGCATTTCCCATGAAGAAGCTAGAGGAATGTGATGGTGACCTGGGAAATGTCCTGTATCTCTCTCAGTGCTTAGTTTTTCTTTCTGTAGTGTTAATTAAACATTACTGATGATATGTCAAGCTGGAAGTTTAAATAGTCTGTTGTGGGCTTGTGTCTTCTCCCAGGTACATAGAAGCAATGGTGCATTGTGCTAGCTCTCGACACCCAGCAGCAATTGTTGATGATGTGCACTGCAAAGTTCTTCGAGATGCTGTGCAGAACAGCAAAACAACCTTCTCAGAAAATGTAAGAAAGGGAACAAATAAAATGCACACAGATATGAAAGAATATTGTTTGCTATATTTTACATAGAAAAAGTTTAATTAAATTCAGTGTTTGGAGCTACAGTAACTAAATGCTATATGAATCTGGAATACATATTTCTTTTTATCTTGTGCTTAGTGCATGTGCATTTTAATAATCAACTGTTATGTACTGTATTTTAGTGACCAGAAAAATCTCTCTTATAGCATTGAGGTGAAGTTTTTCTGCTTTGGATGGCCTAGTCAGTAGCTACAATAATTTGCATGAGATCATGCATTCTGTTCTTAGAAATTACTGTAACCAATATTCTTATGTATTATATTCTGTCAGCAGTACAGAATTAATTATTTTACAGTAGTTAGATAATATCTGTGAGGTAGAGGAAAGTTCAAGCTAAGCTGTGAAAGTGCATGTGTTTTCTTTGGAATTCATCTGATACCTTAAACTAATTTAGCCTGAAAATAATTGTATGGTATTCTGTGGAATTTGGAGTTCTTTCTGTGCAGGTTAATGACCATATCTATATTCTGTGATTTCCTAGACTTTGCAGTGTAACAGACACTAATTATTTACTTCACGATAAGTTGTCACATATAACTTGTCTATGTAGACCTCAAGCTTTCAGCTGAAATCTGGTTATTAGAAAGTTTATTGCAGAATGGCATTGCTGCCTTTATGGATCTGAACCTACTGTATCTGTAAGAGCTACAGTCCTTGTTCTGGAAATCAGGATATTGTGCTTGAAATGAAGTCAGAATCTCTTGCTGCTTCAGTGCTAGTAAACTATCCTGGTAGTCTTCAGTTTAGCAGCTCAGAGTTTTAATGAGAATAAATTATTAAGCAGTAACACTTTTTTTTTTTTCCCCCCTCCAAGTTATCTTCAAAGCAGGATATTAGAGGAACAAAAATAGACACTGCCACCACAGGAACAACCAACCAGGGACCAGCACAGACCAATCTCTCGCTTAAGCAAGATAATGTGACAATTAAAGGTCTTCAGGCCAACGTTAGTGTACCAAAGGTAACAAATTTTGTTTAGCTTCTTAGTAGATGTGTGCCTCACAAGTTACCTTTATTTTGCATCCCTATCAGTTCTTCAGAAGCTTAAATGATAGATAACTAAAGTTTTGAACAGGGTAGAGTGTTTTGGAGCTGCTTGATTTTATTATGATAGGTGTGCAAGTTAAATAACAACCACTATAGGGATAACTACAATGTCTTTGAATTATGTTTTTACATCTTCTAGGTGCTAATGGTTTTATCTTTTAATTTTACTGACAAGATTGTATTGGAAATTAGTGGTGTGTACTTAATGTGACATGTTTTTCTAAATGTCTTTATTCTTTGGGGGTATTTTAAATACAGGTGAACCTGTGTTTACTACAAGCATCTGTTGATGAATCTCCAGGGGTTTCTTCTGGGAAAACCGTGACTCATGTTTCACTAGTAGCTTTGTGTTTTGATAGAATTGCTACGCAAGTTCGTATGAATAGGTAAGAATAATAATAGGCATGTCACTGTCTGTGGCTCTTTCTTGTTAAGGGAGTCAAAAGACTTCCAGTGATATCAATTTATTTGAACTGTAGCTTTGCAGTTATGAAAAGTATTTGAAAAAAGTTGTCATGGCTGAGTTAATAGAATGTGTCTTCTAAGTTAACATGTAGTATCTGATCAGAATTGCAGTTTCTTTAAGAAGTGGAAGAAACCTTCTGCAATAATTTGGGAACTTCAGTTTTAACTCTTTCTTGCTTATATGTCATGCAGGATAAACATTATTTTTTTCAGTATTTTTCTATCAAAGCTTATGTATCTTCTGTCTTAAAAAGAATTCTGTTCAACACTGCTGTGCCAATGTCACTTAAAATCTTAAACAAATACACTCAAATGAAGTATGTCTATCTGAGATTTACTTAATTGTTTTTTCTCCCCTATATTCAAAGGGGTATAGTTGAGGAGGCTTCAAACAATGCAGAAACTGGGAGAAATTCTGTCACATTTGATCGTTACATCCAAACCAGTAAAATGCAGCCCCAGTCTTCTGGCTCATTGCGATCCAACGCTGGAGCAGAAAAGGGAAAAGAAATTGCTGCTAAACTGAACATCCATCGTGTTCATGGACAACTTAGAGGCCTTGATACAACAGGTAAGCCTTTTTTTTAATTGTGGAAATGTCACTTTTTATACAAGCAAGTGCTTATAGTTTGCCTTGATCTTGTGGTGTGGTGGTGATTTTTTTTTTGTCAACATGGATGAAAAGGCCCTTGAACCTAGAGATTTTGCAGATAATTTAAAAAGAAGTTCAGGATAGTTACTCTGAATTATTTTCTAGTATTGTACTGAAGTGCTAGATTTAAATGTAGGCAGAGTGAAGATTGTCAAAAAGACCTTCTAAGCAGTTTGTGTGGCAGATGGGTTGTATTGTAAAAAACCCCAAACCTCAAACAAAAACAAAAACCCTGTGCAAAGATGGGTGAGTAGACAAAATGGGAGGAAAACAGCAGGAATAAGAAAACATTAAAATGCTTAAGTCCATTTTTACATAGTTATGGGTAGAATCTCAGCAGTAGTGTCCTGTGTTAGATATACTGCAGACATTCAAGAAGGCCAGGTAATTTTTGAATTCTAACCAAGAAAATTCATCATCTTCTATTTAAAAGGTTTGAAAAATGTCTTTCGAGGCATCTTAGCATTTCACTTATACTTCAAAAGTGATTGCAGTTGTAAGTTGGGGACAGAGAGGGAGGACTGGAAGGGATATAAATTGACTTAGTGTAATTCTTTTTCTCAGATATTTGACATTTAGCTCTGTGTGTGACTTGATAGGCAATAGGTATAAAATTACTTAAAATATTCCTTCAGAAGTGTCACTGGGAGACAGGATTTATCTTTAAGCTACATCCTAGCGTCAAAGAAATCAAGGGAGCGTAGTCCCCTCCTGGATCTTGGACAGCAAAGATCGTAATGAATTAAAAACCCCTTGAGTCTGTATTTTCTTAGGAGTCAGTGAGACTTAATGCTTTACATCCTCCCAACATAGACATGCTTCCAACCAAGAAGCAGTCTTTGAATTAAAATAAGAAATTTATTTAGAAATATCCTTCAAGTAAGCTGTAGTTAATGTCAATGCATTTCTCCTAAAACAACTTATCCAAGAGTACTGTCAGTACTGCTGTTGCTTGTTGCTGTTAAACCATAGAAATTTATTGGGAATGGTTTTTTTGGTAAAATAATTTCAGGCCAACTGCCAGTTTCAGATAAAAATCTGAAGAGTTTGTACACATCTTTGGAACCACGACTCTACAAAAGGTGAAGAAGGCAGATGTGTTAGGATTGGGAATGTCTTGAAGCTTTAACTTTGTCTTGCTCAGTCCTTGTTTTTTCCGAAATTAAAAATTACCCTGCCCATACTAACATACCAAGAGGAAGGTTTTTCTTCCTTCTGTGATGCTTTTTTTCTTGCTCCAATTTTATTTTTTTCTTTTTTTCCCCCCCTCCTGTTTGAGGAATACTAAAGGAGCAAGATTCCCAGAACACTGTAAACTTCAGAGAGCTGTTTGAAAATGTAGCTTTTTTTTTTTTTTCATTTTGTAACAAAGTGGTAAATATGTTTGGTTTTACAGATATTGGAACTTGTGCAATAACAGCTATTCCTTTTGGGAAATCAAAAGTTCTTTTTACTTTGGAGGAGTTGGATGAATTTGCTTTTGTGGATGAAACAGATCAACAAGCTGTTCCAGATGTAACTCGAATTGGTCCTAGTCAAGAGAAGTGGGGTTGGATCATGTTTGAGTGTGGAATTGAAAATTTAACTATAAAAGGTAAGGCTTACGTAGGCTTTGTATTATTTTCTGAAACTACTAACAATCCTGTTGTTAGGTCTTCTAGTTTAGCAATTATTTGATTAGAAATTGCTGTATATAGGTGACACTAAATAGTACACGTCTGTCATAAATAAATTAAATCATATAATAGATTATGCGGTAGAGGAAAGTTTAGTGATCAATGCCACTTCTAACAGTGTATGAAATAATTCTGTATAACCTGGTTTCAGCAGTTTCTGAACTTAAATTAGAAGTTAGATTAAGTTAGAAGTTAGACTTGGATTAGAAATTAAAAATTGATGCTTTCACTGATCGCTTAAATCCTGACCTTGCAGTCATACCCACAGTAGTTGTCTGTGTATAGGGCCAGAATTTTGCTTTGGTTGGGGAAAGCTAGCTTCAAAAAGAAAAACAGTGTGCGTGTATTTTATGTCATCCCAGCTGTTCTTTGCAGGGAATAATAGTGTTTAAAATCATCTTCATGTGACTAGTCTTCATCTACTTGGAACAAGCTATCAGAAGCTGTACAACTAGCTGTTAAATTGTTGTATAAAAATTGTAGTGATACATTATCGTTTTACAGAACAACTTATCTTGTTCAACTAAAATCATATGTATTTCTCCTTGTAAGTGCAGATCTTTTCTATGGAACATAACTTAAAGAAGTTTACATGTGGCAAACATTTACAGTCTTGGTGTGTGTGCTTTCACAGGAGGAAGGCAATCTGGAGCAGTATTGTATAATACGTTTGGAGTCATGGGTAAATCAAGTGCTACAGAGAGAGGTGGATTGCTTGCATCAAATAACTCTTCAGATTCTCCAACTGGTAGTGGTTATAATACTGACGTGTCTGACGATAACCTTCCTTGTGATAGAATAAGTCCCTCTTCAGATATTAATGGAAACTCAGTTTCAGATGAGCAGGTATGTACATACTGTGTTGAAATGATTGGTCTTGGGTTGGGTTTTTTTGAAGTTTTTAACATTAATAATAAAAAATGGACATTTTAACAGCTATCTTGTACCAACTGAATTCATACTGTCTGCTTGCACACTAGACTTTCAGTTGTCTGCAACGTCTCTTGGTATTGTCTTGGGAGAGTTGGTGGACAGCGTCAGCTAATTTTTCTTTGCCTAAATGCATATGAAACTATTTCTTATGAACAGTGCAGAGTATGGTATGTTAGTGCCTTTCAGTGTAATCACTTTGTGAAACAATTTCACTTTTGTCTTTGTTTCCTTTTTTAAGGATGAGGGAGTTGAATCTGATGATTTGAAAAAAGATATACCCTTGATGCCTCCTCCCCCTGACTCTTGCAGCATGAAGTTAACAATCAAAGAAATTTGGTTTAGTTTTGCAGCCCCTACCAATGTGCGCTCTCCAGCCCATGTATTTTCAAGGTATAATTTTATCTGGTTTCAAAGAAAGAAAATTACAATTCTGCTGTGGTAAATTACACTTGTGTTTGGTGGATTCCGAATGTAATTTCAATGATTTTTGAAGCATCTCTGGAAATGAAAATTTTGGATTTTACATATATCACAGTAACTCTTGTTTCAATTTTTTATTGCTGTCATGTTGCTAGAAAATTTTTAGTTGGATGTAATTAAAAGAAGAAATGAAAAAGGGGAAAAAAAACCCCAACAAAATCTTCCAGCGAGAATGAGATGTGTGAAAGAGAAAGGGGGGGTGGAACGACATGGTGTTTTGGGGAGGAGAGATGCAAGAGGAGAGAACCACTCAGTGCTTTTGGTCTTCAACCTGGTGCTTAACCCATAGTCTTATTACCAGTGTGCTATGAAGTTTAAGATAAATCTTTCTAGGATAGTTTTTCTTATTGTGTTTGTGGAGCAAGCCAAATATTCCTTTCTATCAATAGTTTAAGCTCGGTATATAGCTGTAAATTAGAAGATACACTTTGTGGGTTTCCTAATGTTCTTGACGCAGCCCTTCAGCAAAAGTCCTTCATGATGTGTTGTGTAACAGTTGATGTGGGATTCAGCCAGTGATTAAAATTTCAAACTGTATGATTTCAGTAGGGAATATAAATGGGAAAATGAGGGAATAGGGGTAGCAGGAGTGGATGAAATGATGAATGTGTTAAGGTGTGAAACAAAACCTGCCTTAGGTACTTTTTGCCAGTTTTCATTTTCTGGGCAATAAGTCTGTGTTCATTACTTTGTAACATTGTTCTGCCATATTCCACCTAGTTGAATGTCATTCATAATCGCATTAGAAAATTTTGATAACTTCTGCTGCTGAATGTGAAAACATAATTATTTTAGTTTTTCTCAATAGGCAGCTGAACCTCTTGAGTACCGCAACACCTGCAGTTGGCGCTTGGCTTGTTCCTATTGATCAAGTGAAATCATCATTAAATAAACTAGAAACTGAAGGAACCCTGCGAATCTGTGCTGTTATGGGTTGTATTATGACAGAAGCTTTAGAGGTAAATGACCTTTATAAGATCAGTAGGCCTATGTGAACAGAGAAGTGTAATATCTAATATATATTTGTTTGGGGTTCTGGATATTTTAACTGACAAATGTATAGCACCTTTTATGACCCTTTACTTCCAGAAGGGGTCACAAGAGCTCCCTACCTGTGCTTGTTGTCCAGAATCTAAATTTCAGTGGAAAAAAATTCAGCTATTAGTAGTGAGGAAGTCTTGCGCTTCTTACAGGAGTGTGTCTGTAGGTAAAATAACTGGAGAATTCTGCCTTTTGAAAGGGGAAGGTAAAAAATACGTGGTGTAGCATCTGGTGCATTTGAGATTTTGAAGTGTGTTAAATCATGAAATACTCCTGCAGTGTATTGCATCGTTGTGTTTATTGGACCTGCTTGTTAGAGGGAGGACAAGCATAGTGAGGGTGCAACATTATAACAAGAATTGCAAAACAGACCAAATTTTTTGTTGAGAGTTAGAATTGGTAGAGCTTTTATGAGAAATTGGGTATTACTATGGTTTGTTAAGAAGTTTTCTTGGGAGTAGGCAGTTTTTCTGCTGATTGTTTACTTAGCACCATCTAGTGGGAAAGATGTTGAGATGATAGTTGTTGAGATCCGGTCTTGCATCATAAGACTGATGAGCTTAGTGTCAGGCTAGTTTTCTGCTGTACTCGAAAATCATCCTTTGCAGCAGTCTTTTATTGCCACCTCCCTTCCTATTTCTTTTCATACCCTTTTTCTAGCATTAAGCCAAATGAGAAGGGTCTGTTTTTTCTTTAACTAGTGATAAACTTGTGAAATTAACTTGTAAATTTCAGCTAGCTCACGTATGTGTCTGTTAGTCTACAAGTGTTGGTTTAAGTATGATTTTTTTCATGTGACCACTTTTTAAAATAAGGTAGGTATCCATGTGGTGAATCTTTGTTGCAGTAGTTAAAAATGGGGTAAGAAATTTGTAGTGTCGTAGGTGAAATCTTGTAGTTCGTGCGCATGTTTTGTTTGCAAGTATGTTCATATCTGAAAAATTGTTAAATTTTAATCTAGAATAAAAGTGTGCACTTTCCTCTGAGAAGCAAGTACAACAGACTTACCAAAGTGGCTCGTTTCTTGCAAGAAAATCCTTCTTGTTTACTGTGTAATATATTGCACCATTACCTTCATCAAGCAAATTACTCCATTATTGAGGATGCTACCATGGTGAGTTACCCTGTAAAAATGGAAATAATTCAGTGTTAGTTTCAAATATACCAATTCTAAGGTCTTAAATTAGGTAACAGTTTAAGGAAAGATAACAAACAAGAAAATATAACTCTAACTTGTATGTATCCTTAAATTGATAAGTCATATATAGAATCATAGATGGCCTGGGTTGAAAAGGACCAAGTGATCATCTAGTTTCAACCCCCCCGCCATATGCAGGGCCCCAACCACTAGACCAGGCTGCTCAGAGCCACTTTCAGATCTGCTGTTTTTGTTGTGGCCTGTGTATGTGTATAACTTTTATTCAGCTATTTTATTAGTAAATACATGAGAGATCATGAAACAAAGAGGCTTGTCTTTAAAATTGCTGATGGCCTTTTTGTCAGATTTCATTTTTCTTCAAGGCAAAGCAAAATAGTAAAAATTTGCGTCTGTAGTTTGAATAAATCTCAATTAATAATGCAAGTGCATTCACTGATAAGCTTATTCCAAACTCTCTCCTCAGAGCGAGTTTTCATGTCTTTTAGAAATGCTTAGATAATGCAGGCAGTTTAAGAAAAGAGATAGAATTGTAGAAACTTTAAGAATCTAATCTTTTTCTTAGTGGCTTCAGAATGTAAACGTCTGGACTGTAATGGTAAATAAGTGCTTGAACAAACTTATTAGGCATAAGGAGGAGTAGTGGTTCCTGATTTTGTGTCATTTTTATAATCTGGTTCCATGGTTGTCAGATTTAAACAATACATTTTTGAACATATTCAGCTGAGAACCCAGTGACCAGAAATAGCACGATTTGTGGTGGAAATAGCACTCTTTGATTTGTGGTCGAAATAAGCAGCTTTTTTTCTTTATCACAATTCAGTGATGTAATCAAAACAATCCCTATTTTTTGCCTCAAATTTATGTTTCCAGTTGATTTTTTGGCCCCTTGGGCTAGATCCTCAGGTCATGTAAAGGAATGTATTTAGTGTGTTCAATGAAGCTATAATTTTTGTCTTTTAGCTTCTCTTTATCTATGGCTTCTTATATTTGAATGGATGTTGTGTGGTGCAGGCATGCTTCCGTCATAAGCCTCTTGAGCACAAAGTTTTAAGGGACTTACGACTTTTTTTTTTTCCCCAGTTTACTTTAAAATGTTGTGATATGCATTTTTAATTTTTGTTTTTCTTTCTTTTATTTTTAAGAGTGATGGTCTTCCTGCTTTAGTAACCTTAAAGAAAGGTCTCGTTGCCTTAGCAAGGCAATGGATGAAGTTCATTGTGGTGACCCCAGCCTTTAAAGGAGTCAGTTTGCACAGACCAGCTCAGCCAGTTAAGTTACAGACAAATGCCTACCATGAGCATGAGGATGGACTTGGATTAGACAATGGAGGGGGTCTTCAGAGTGATACAAGTGCTGATGGAGCAGAGTTTGAATTTGATGCAGGTATTTTTGTGCTCTTCTGTCTCCCTGAAAATTCATAGCTCCTCTCAGAGCATTTGTATCTTTTTTACTTTTAATGCTTGAATACATTGTAGTTTGTTTTTTTTCTAGAATCATCTAGCTTCTTTTTTAGAATCATCTTCATTTTGAAGCTGCTGCTGGCAATTCTAGAATTATAGTAATGACTATGTGTTTGGGGAAAAACAAAAGAGGAGATTTCTTTCTTTGCATGCTTTGTCTTGTTAGTTGCTGCACAAAATACATTACATTAACTTAATTATTTGCTAGCTTGCAATTAGGATTTAGTTGTGCAGGTTCTGACCTTAGTTAAGAATTGTAACATGCAATTCTATGAACTCTGCCAAGAATAGCTTCAAACCTATCTTCTTATTTGTTCTTTGTGAAGACATTTTCGTAATTTTTTTCCTCATTTTTACTACTTCATACATGTTGGATCTCTGTTGCCAGCTTACACATTGACAATTTAACATAAGCAGCTGGTTTAGCTTTCTGTTTGGCATAGAGATGGCTTAAGTAAGAACCACGGAAAGGAAGGGCCTAAATAAATCCATGTTGTTGGAACACTCTTGTGCTGTCTTGAGTTTGTGTTCGTAGCATTTGTGTACAGTGTTCCTGTTCTCAGAAATGCAACGTTTACATTTTTCTTTTCTCAAGCAAGAATTATGTAATATTGAGAAAAAATAATTTTAGAAAGTCAGAAGAATCTGCTTTTTGGTTAGAAGCCACGCAACAGTTACCAGCCTAAAGACTGCAAAAACCAAAGATGTTTGTGTAATTATGCAGTTTGATAGGAATTTTTTCCCCTCTTCTAAAGTGTCTGTTTTGGTTGAGCAGAAACAGACTTAAAATCAGTGAAGTATTTTAATTTTTTTCCCCTGTGTATATTCTTCTGTTTTTTTCACCAAGAGTTTTGGAAGTGGCCATTTTGTTGCCTTGTATAGATTTACTTATAGATGGGATTCATGCAAATTTAAGCATCTTAATTCAAAAAATGATCAACCATGCTAGAGTTAGCCAAAGAAAGGGAAATTTGGCAACTTTCTTTTGGATCTATAGCACAGAGCAACAGTGTATGACATCAGAAGGACAAAAAGATTTGTTTAACTTGTATTAGAAAAATTCCAGTAGGCCCGTGTCTGAGGTTTTCTTATTTCTCTTGAAATCCCCTCGAATTCTTTAGACAGCTGTGTGTAGGTGTGTGTCAGAATTCAGAAGCTCATGACTGCTTGTAAGAAAGTGTGCCTAATAATAGGTAATCTTGGCTCCCCATATATATGCAAATGAGAAAATTTGTTTGCTTGGTTGCAGCTACTGTCAGTGAGCATACAATGCTCTTAGAAGGAACAGCTCATCGCCCTCCACCTGCTGGTGGCTCTTCTGGGCCTGTAACTGGTGCTGAGATCATGAGGAAATTGTCCAAGACACACACTCACAGTGATTCTGTTCTGAAAATAAAGGTAAGTTTCTAGCACCACGCGTGAGGGGAAAATTGTTTGTAGCTGGCCTCTTCAGAACCAATTCTGTAGGCTGCAGATGAATCAGTACTTGTGTAAAAAGTAACAATAACACGTGGGAAGTGTGCTCCTTATCCTGAAACTTCGTCAATTGGTGTATAATCAGAGTCTGTTCTTGATTGGTTTTCTTGCCAATTAAATTCAGAGCCAAGCTTAAAAACAATAAATGTGTGCATTGTTTAAGGATGTGCGTTAATTTTCTGGCTTATAATCTTTTTATGGAAGCAGAAATGTGGATTTAACCATCATTACATAAAATCTAAGCTTGACAAACCTCTCCAATAACTTGTAGTAAATTTAGTGCGTTTTTTTAATTCTACAAGCTGTTCAGAAAACGAGTTTTTTGTTTCCATCTCTCCTTACTGAACAGAAAAAATCTGCGAATGTTTGTGGGTTTTGGGAGGTTTTGTTTCCTTTTTTTTGGGGTTATTTGTTGTCCTCTAGATGTGTGTTAGTTTGATGGCTTGTACCGATTCCTTTTCAGCTGTGTTTTTTCACAGAATCACAGAATGATTGAGTTTGAAAGGGACCTCTGGAGGTCCTCTTGTCCAAACCCCTGCTCAAGCAGGGCCACCTTACTCAGTTGCTGTAAGATACAGAATTTAAATATTACAATTTTGGCAATTTTTCTTTCACAATCTATGTATTTATTCTTCACTTCCTAGACCCATGTGAGTACTAGAGGCATCATAGATAATTATATGCATACATGAAGGAGGGAAAAAAATTTGGCCTCATGCTGGGATGTTCCTGATGTTGGTATTTCAGTATAAATATCAAGAGTGACATTAACCTGCAGCTTACTGAACCAACATCTCTAAGGAAAATGCACTTGATTTTTCAAGGGATTCAGTTTCAAATCCTTCAGCCAGTTGCCGAGGGTTTTGACTGTCTCCAAGGATGGAGACTCCGTAACCTCCCCAGGCAACCTGTGACAGTGCTCAGTAACCCTCACAGTAAAAAAGTGTTTCCTGATGTTCAGGAGGAAACTCCTGTGTCTCAGTTTGTGCCGTTGCCTCTTGCCCTGTCACTGGTCACCACTGAAAAGGGCCTGGCTCTGTTTTTGTGGGGTTTTTTGCATCCTCCCTTGAGGTATTTGTATACATTGATAAGATCGCCCTGATCCTTCTCTAGGCTGAAAAATCCCAGCTCTTTGAGCCCTTCCTCATATGAGAGGTTCTCTGGTCTCTTGATCATCTTAGCAGCTCTTCATTGATCTCTCTCCAGTATTTCTCTCTTGTACTGGGGAGCCCAGTACTGGACACAGCACTCCAGGTGTGGCCTCACCAGTGCTGAGCAGGGGCTAGGATCACCTCCCTTCACTTGCTGGTACCTTAGTGCCTAATGCAGCCCAGGCTGGACAGCCTGGCAAGGGCCCATTGCAGCCTTACTTGGTGTCCACCAGGATTCCCAGGTCCTTTTCTGCAAAGCTGCTTTCCAGCTGGTCGGATCCCAGCATATATTGGCACATTTGTCCCCTGTAGCAGATAGTCACCCAGTACTGTCGCTTGCTGCTCCTTCCTGGTGGTCTTGCACGGTTTACGGTTAAGTAGCCCAGATGCTTTTCTTGAAAGCACATCTGGCTCTTCAGTTGTGAGGGCAGAGAACCTATTTCACAGTTTTAAGCCTTTAGGTGGACCGGGAGCCTTCCTCTTGGTGCCAGAAGTCCCCAGCTTCCATTCTTTGCCTTCCCCAGAGGGTGCACTTAGCGTTATACTAGGGACAGAAGGGGTTTGGTCTTCAGATGAAGACCAAATACAAACGAGGCTTATATTCGGTGTTATGTGCTGGTCTTTGCAAACTTGCTTTATATGAATTCTACGCATCTTCAGCTCCATTTGTTACTTGTTTGGCTTTTAATATTTTTTTACATGTAAAATTATTTTAATACTTGAGAATTCAATAGAACATTTATGTACCACACCTGTACGGCATATGACCTGCCCCAAATGAAGTGCTACTGGTCCAAAAGTTTGCAGGAATGAGATTTGTGTAGTTACTGTGTTCCAATCTCATATTCAGACCAATACTCGCTTCCTTTTTGCAGTTTACACAGTACTTCATTAGTTTCTTTGTTTTCTCCACAAGGGTATACATCCATATCATTCCTTAAGTTATACTAGTGGAGATACAGCTACAGATTCACCAGTGCACGTTGGCCGTTCGGGAATGGCAGTCAAAGAAAGTCCAAGAAAAGAGAGTCTGCTCAGCTATCTTACTGGGAGCTTTCCTAGCCTGCATAATCTTTTGGAAGGAACTCCTCAAAGAAGTACAACTGCAGTTAAAAGTAGTTCTTTAACAAGAACAGGTATGATGTAACATAAGTAAGCTGAAGGGAAGGGCGGGGAAGATTGATTTTATTTTAATGATTTAGAAAAGGTACTATATCTTCACTCCGAGTTATCATTTCTGTTTAAGATCTCGCCTCCCTCTTTTCTCCCCCTCCCCCCAATAAGAATTATAATTTTTAATAGCAGCTCCTAGATGTCACTGCACCATACCATTTCCTAGAAGCAAACAGCGAGTACATCATGTCAGGAAAAGAAATTACAACCAACAAAAGAAATAAAATCTTTTCCTTTTACTTAGCCTTAATACTTTTTGAGTATAGTATATAAACTACCTAGGTGAGTCTTCTGGATGAATAAGGAAATGAAGTGATCAGTCTGTATTTGTCATTTTTTTAATTGACCTTGTAAGCAGGTCAAAAAATGGACTAAAACTAACATTCTAGTAACTTAGTTTGTGTATAATAATTTGCAGATTTTTTATAATGATCTTTTGAATAAATGTGTTTTGTAGAAGTTTGAAATAGATGCATTGAAATTCTTATGTTCTGTGCTATTGTTCAGAGTGCATGGTAATAATTTATATGAAGAAAAATAGCTAAGTTTGATACTGCATTTTCTCTAAAACCTTTCTCCTTTGCTGTCAGGGAATGAAATGTTGTTCAGAAAAAAAGGTATTTTGGTTTCTTAATGACTCCTTTCCTCTAGTTAGTGGTAGAAATGAACACATAAAAAGACACTCATAGTACAACATCCATTAGTGTCATAGTGTGACTTCTGTGTCAGCACCTGTAGTGCTGCTTGACACATAGTTCACTGGAATAAACCTTGAGGATTAGGTTTAGTTTAATAGTAAATGTGTATTGTCAGTAAAATCATGCCATGTGCCTGTTATTTGCCAACTTTGATACCACGAATATGAAAGCTTCTGATTTATCTGTTTAGGAAATACCGTGGCCACAGACATGTTATCTGAACATCCTTTGCTGTCTGAACCATCTTCTGTGAGTTTCTATAACTGGATGTCAAACGCTGTGGGCAACAGGGGAAGTGTGGTACAAGAAAGTCCGGCCACCAAATCTGGACACAACAGTCTTCCAACAGGTATTGCTAATTACAGCTGAACTTAAGAGATCATTCTGGGTTGGCTGCTCCTGTGTTTACTGTGTTCTTGATAAAAGCAATTGAACAAGTGACTTAAGTTGAGCAGAGGTAGACACTATTTGTGGGGCTTGTGAGCAAACTGGAAAATGAACAGATGTCATTAAACCAAAACTACTGTGTTCATTTCCTTCACCTTGTCTCCAAAAGCTCATATTTTTCTTACATTTGAATCTGTAAGTGTAGCTGCCAAAAGCTAAGCCATAAAATCATCCTTGGTTGCAGAATTCCTTGGATTTTGTTGGTTATTTTTAATCTCTAATTTGCATATGGTGTTTTTGTGATGAAGACTTTGTACATTGGAATCCTTGCTCTTTCTCAGTTCAGTTTTGAGGCTAAACATAAACATCTCTTTTGAGAGTAGTCTTCAGGTCTGGGAAGTGGACAGCTGGTGGAGGGGAATAGAAAAAGGAAAAGATACATTACTGAACAATTTAAGTGTATTAAATAAACAACCGTAATGCATTAATCTTAGGCAATAAGAAGTTGTTTTTAACATTGAACAAGTAGTCTGATCTTACAAAGCATCTTTGTGCTGTACGTATTACTTAATTGGCATAGGTCCTCCGTAAACTGGGATGTGTTTGTCTGCAAAAAGAATCACAGGGTAGAAATAAAGCTTTAAATTCTGTTTTCAGAAAAAGTTGTATTTTTTTTCCTACCAAAATTGCAATAGTTTGTTCACAAGCTCACAGTCTTGAAATTACTTCGTGGTTTGAACTCCGACACAGATGTATCCAGATCATTTTTCTGTGGAGGTGTGTAGTTGTGTCTAAGTTCTGTAAGCTCGAGTTCTGAAGAGTCAGGCTTAATTTACGTTGGCAGAGCAACTCTGTCTCATGGAGGTTGAGCCCAGTGCAGACTCAAGATGCAGGCGGTTCAGCCTCGCTCTGCCTGTGTGCTACAAGTTTGGTTGTTCCTGAACAGAGCAGCTGCAGGGAAGTGGCTGCCCATAGTCATTTCTGGGAAGACTAGAGGCTGATCTGTAGAGATCTGATTAGTGGGTCATGTGTTGGGACTAATAAAATCCAGAAGCTTCTAGCACATTGAAAGCTGAAAGCAAGTGTCTACATCTGTGGATAAACTGTGCTTTTTGTTGATGGTATAGGTGGCTCAGCCTATGAACTATATCAGTTTAAACAGGTGTTAAGTATCCTCTAGAATGCAATACAGACAAAAGGCCTTCAGAAGAATGGCAAAAAGGAGGAGATATTTTTGTGCTTTCCAAATATGAGCTGGACTATCTCAACTTATCACCTGTTTCAGCAATATCAGACTGTTTCTTTGTCCTGAATGCCCCTTTTGTGAGGTTGTAGACCTGCATAAGACTCTGAATTTCTATGTGTATGGCATCTATTTCTATAGAATTAACTTT
>WKFP01014325.1:2373949-2451693 GCA_011057875.1 Pterocles orientalis
ACATAGAGATGGCTTAAGTAAGAACCACAGAAGGGAAGGGCCTAAATAAATCCATGTTGTTGGAACACACTTGTGCTGTCTTGAGTTTGTGTTCGTAGCATTTGTGTACAGTGTTCCTGGTCTCAGAAATGCAATGTTTACGTTTTTCTTTTCTCAAGCAAGAATTATGTAATATTGAGAAAAAATAATTTTAGAAAGTCAGAAGAATCTGCTTTTTGGTTAGAAGCCACGCAACAGTTACCAGCCTAAAGACAGCGAAAACCAAAGATGTTTGTGTAATCATGCAGTTTGATAGGAATTTTTTCCCCTCTTCTAAAATAGGTGTTTTGGTTGAGCAGAAACAGACTTAGAATCAGTGAAGTATTTTAATTTTTTTTCCCCTGTGTATATTCTTCTGTTTTTTCACAAAGATTTTTGGAAGTGGCCATTTTGTTGCCTTGTATAGATTTACTTATAAATGGGATTCATGCAAATTTAAGCATCTTAATTCAAGAAATGATCAACCACGCCAGAGTTAGCCAAAGAAAGGGAAATTTGGCAACTTTCTTTTGGATCTATAGCACAGAGCAACAGTTGTATGACATCAGAAGGACAAAAAGATTTGTCTAACTTGTATTAGAAAAATTCCAGTAGGCCCATGTCTGAGGTTTTCTTATTTCTCTTGAAATCCCCTCGAATTCTTTAGACAGCTGTGTGTAGGTGTGTGTCAGAATTCAGAAGCTCATGACTGCTTGTAAGTAAGTGTGCCTAATAATAGGTAATCTTGGCTCCCCATATATATGCAAATGAGAAAATTTGTTTGCTTGGTTGCAGCTACTGTCAGTGAGCATACAATGCTCTTAGAAGGAACAGCTCATCGCCCTCCACCTGCTGGTGGCTCTTCTGGGCCTGTAACTGGTGCTGAGATCATGAGGAAATTGTCCAAGACACACACTCACAGTGATTCTGTTCTGAAAATAAAGGTAAGTTTCTAGCACCATGCGTGAGGGGAAAATTGTTTGTAGCTGGCCTCTTCAGAAGCAATTCTGTAGGCTGCAGATGAATCAGTACTTGTGTAAAAAGTAACAATAACACGTGGGAAGTGTGCTCCTTATCCTGACGCTTCATCAGTTGGTGTATATTCAGAGTCTGTTCTTGATTGGTTTTCTTGCCAATTAAATTCAGAGCCAAGCTTAAAAGCAATAAATGTGTGCATTGTTTAAGGATGTGCATTAATTTTCTGGCTTATAATCTTTTTATGGAAGCAGAAATGTGGATTTAACGATCATTACATAAAATCTAAGCTTGACAAACCTCTCCAATAACTTGTAGTAAATTTAGTGCGTTTTTTAAATTCTACAAGCTGTTCAGAAAACAAGGTTTTTTTCCCATCTCTCCTTACTGAACAGAAAAAATCTGCGAATGTTTGTGGGTTTTGGGAGGTTTTGTTTCCTTTTTTTAGGGTTATTTGTTGTCCTCTAGATGTGTGTTAGTCAGTTTGATGGCTTGTACCGATTCCTTTTCAGCTGTGTTTTTTCACAGAATCACAGAATGATTGAGTTTGAAAGGGACCTCTGGAGGTCCTCTTGTCCAAACCCCTGCTCAAGCAGGGCCACTTTACTCAGTTGCTATAAGATACAGAATTTAAATATTACAATTTTGGCAATTTTTCTTTCACAATCTATGTATTTATTCTTCACTTCCTAGACCCGTGTGAGTACTAGAGGCATCATAGATAATTATATGCATACATGAAGGAAGGAAAAAAATTTGGCCTCATGCTGGGATGTTCCTGATGTTGGGATTTCAGTATAAATATCAAGAGTGACATTAACCTGCAGCTTACTGAACCAACATCTCTAAGGAAAATGCACTTGATTTTTCAAGGGATTCAGTTTCAAATCCTTCAGCCAGTTGCCGAGGGTTTTGACTGTCTCCAAGGACGGAGACTCCATAACCTCCCCAGGCAACCGGTGACAATGCTCAGTAACCCTCACAGTAAAAAAGTGTTTCCTGATGTTCAGGAGGAAGCTCCTGTGTCTCAGTTTGTGCCGTTGCCTCTTGCCCTGTCACTGGTCACCACTGAAAAGGGCCTGGCTCTGTTTTTGTGGATTTTTTTGCATCCTCCCTTGAGGTATTTGTATACATTGATAAGATCGCCCTGATCCTTCTCTAGGCTGAAAAATCCCAGCTCTTTGAGCCTTCCTCATATGAGAGGTTCTCCGGTCCCTTGATCATCTTAGCAGCTCTTCATTGATCTCTCTCCAGTATTTCTCTCTTGTACTGGGGAGCCCAGTACTGGACACAGCACTCCAGGTGTGGCCTCACCAGTGCTGAGCAGGGGGCTAGGATCACCTCCCTTCACTTGCTGGTACCTTAGTGCCTAGTGCAGCCCAGGCTGGACAACCTGGCAAGGGCCCATTGCAGCCTTACCTTCAACTTGGTGTCCGCCAGGATCCCCGGGTCCTTTTCTGCAAAGCTGCTTTCCAGCTGGTCGGATCCCAGCATATATTGGCACATTTGTCCCCTGTAGCAGATAGTCACCCAGTACTGTCGCTTGCTGCTCCTTCCTGGTGGTCTTGCACGGTTTAGGATTAAGTAGCCCAGATGCTTTGCTTGAAAGCACATCTGGCTCTTCAGTTGTGAGGGCAGAGAACCTATTTCACAGTTTTAAGCCTTTAGGTGGACCAGGAGCCTTCCTCTTGGTGCCAGAAGTCCCCAGCTTGCATTCTTTGCCTTCCCCAGAGGGTGCACTTAGCGTTATACTAGGGACAGAAGGGGTTTGGTCTTCAGATGAAGACTAAATACAAACAAGGCTTATATTCAGTGTTATGTACTGGTCTTTGCAAACTTGCTTTATATGAATTCTACGCATTTTCAGCTCCATTTGTTACTTGTTTGGCTTTTAATATTTTTTTACATGTAAAATTATTTTAATACTTGAGAATTCAATAGAATATTTATGTACCACACCTGTATGGCATATGACCTGCCCCAAATGAAGTGCTACTGGTCCAAAAGTTTGCAGGAATGAGATTTGTGTAGTAACTGTGTTCCAATCTCATATTCAGACCAATACTTGCTTCCTTTTTGTAGTTTACACAGTACTTCATTAGTTTCTTTGTTTTCTCCACAAGGGTATACATCCATATCATTCCTTAAGTTATACTAGTGGAGATACAGCTACAGATTCACCAGTGCACGTTGGCCGTTCGGGAATGGCAGTCAAAGAAAGTCCAAGAAAAGAGAGTCTGCTCAGCTATCTTACTGGGAGCTTTCCTAGCCTGCATAATCTTTTGGAAGGAACTCCTCAAAGAAGTACAACTGCAGTTAAAAGTAGTTCTTTAACAAGAACAGGTATGATGTAACATAAGTAAGCTGAAGGGAAGGGCGGGGAAGATTGATTTTATTTTAATGATTTAGAAAAGGTACTATATCTTCACTCCGAGTTATCATTTCTGTTTAAGATCTCGCCTCCCTCTTTTCTCCCCCTCCCCCCAATAAGAATTATAATTTTTAATAGCAGCTCCTAGATGTCACTGCACCATACCATTTCCTAGAAGCAAACAGCGAGTACATCATGTCAGGAAAAGAAATTACAACCAACAAAAGAAAGAAAATATTTTCCTTTTACTTAGCCTTAATACTTTTTGAGTATTGTATATAAACTACCTAGGCGAGTCTTCTGGATGAATAAGGAAATGAAGTGATCAGTCTGTATTTGTCATTTTTTTTATTGACCTTGTAAGCAGGTCAAAAAATGGACTAAAACTAACATTCTAGTAACTTAGTTTGTGCATAATAATTTGCAGATTTTTTATAATGATCTTTTGAATAAATGTGTTTTGTAGAAGTTTGAAGTAGATGCATTGAAATTCTTACGTTCTGTGCTATTGTTCAGAGTGCATGGTAATAATTTATATAAAGAAAAATAGCTAAGTTTGATACTGCATTTTCTCTAAAACCTTTCTCCTTTGCTGTCAGGGAATGAAATGTTATTCAGAAAAAAAGGTATTTTGGTTTCTTAATGACTCCTTTCTTCTAGTTAGTGGTAGAAATGAACACATAGAAAGACACTCGTAGTACAACATCCATTAGTGTCATAGTGTGACTTCTGTGGTAGCACCTGTAGTGCTGCTTGACACATAGTTCACTGGAATAAACCTTGAGGATTAGGTTTAGTTTAATAGTAAATGTGTATTGTCAGTAAAATCATGCCATGTGCCTGTTATTTGCCGACTTTGATACCACGAATATGAAAGCTTCTGATTTATCTGTTTAGGAAATACCGTGGCCACAGACATGTTATCTGAACATCCTTTGCTGTCTGAACCATCTTCTGTGAGTTTCTATAACTGGATGTCAAACGCTGTGGGCAACAGGGGAAGTGTGGTACAAGAAAGTCCGGCCACCAAATCTGGACACAACAGTCTTCCAACAGGTATTGCTAATTACAGCTGAACTTAAGAGATCATTCTGGGTTGGCTGCTCCTGTGTTTACTGTGTTCTTGATAAAAGTAATTGAACAAGTGACTTAAGTTGAGCAGAGGTAGACACTATTTGTGGGGCTTGTGAGCAAACTGGAAAATGAACAAATGTCATTAAACCGAAACTACTGTTTTCATTTCCTTCACCTTGTCTCCAAAAGCTCATATTTTTCTTACATTTGAATCTGTAAGCGTAGCTGCCAAAAGCTAAGCCATAAAATCATCCCTGGTTGCAGAATTCCTTGGGTTTCGTTGGTTATTTTTAATCTCTAATTTGCATATGGTGTTTTTGTGATAAAGATTTTGTACATTGGAATCCTTGCTCTTTCTCAGTTCAGTTTTGAGGCTAAACATAAACATCTCTTTTGAGAGTAGTCTTCAGGTCTGGGAAGTGGACAGCTGGTGTAGGGGAATGGAGAAAGGAAAAGATACATTACTGAACAATTTAAGTGTATTAAAAAAGCAAATACATAACAATTCTCTCTTAACAATCTTTCAACTGTAATGCATTAATCTTAGGCAATAATAAGTTGTTTTTAACATTGAACAAGTAGTCTGATCTTACAAAGCATCTTTGTGCTGTATGTATTACTTAATTGGCATAGGTCCTCCGTAAACTGGAATGTGTTTGTCTGCAAAAAGAATCACAGGGTAGAAATAAAGCTTTAAATTCTGTTTTCAGAAAAAGTTGTATTTTTTTTCCTACCAAAATTGCAATAGCTTGTTCACAAGCTCACATTCTTGAAATTACTTTGTGGTTTGAACTCTGACACAGATGTATCCAGATCATTTTTTCTGTGGAGGTGTGTAGTTGTGTCTAAGTTCTGTAAGCTCGAGTTCTGAAGAGTCAGGCTTAGTTTACGTTGGCAGAGCAACTCTGTCTCATGGAGGTTGAGCCCAGTGCAGACTCAAGATGCAGGCGGTTCAGCCTTGCTCTGCCTGTGTGCTACAAGTCTGGTTGTTCCTGAACAGAGCAGCTGCAGGGAAGTGGCTGCCCATAGTCATTTCTGGGAAGACTAGAGGCTGATCTGTAGAGATCTGATTAGTGGGTCATGTGTTGGGACTAATAAAATCCAGAAGCTTCTAGCACATTGAAAGCTGAAAGCAAGTGTCTACATCTGTGGATAAACTGTGCTTTTTGTTGATGGTATAGATGGCTCAGCCTATAAACTATATCAGTTTAAACAGGTGTTAAGTATCCTCTAGAATGCAATACAGACAAAAGGCCTTCAGAAGAATGGCAAAAAGGAGGAGATATTTTTGTGCTTTCCAAATATGAGCTGGACTATCTCAACTTATCACCTGTTTCAGCAATATCAGACTGTTTCTTTGTCCTGAATGCCCCTTTTGTGAGGTTGTAGACCTGCATAAGACTCTGAATTTCTATGTGTATGGCATCTATTTCTATAGAATTAACTTTACTGAGTTAGTGGAGATGGTGGTGTTAAAATTTGCTGTGGTGTTAGTGTTCCATGGGTATTTATTTTTCAGGTGTGGCACCCAATCTCCCTACAATACCCTCTGCTTCAGACTTCAACACAGTTTTGTCTAGTGACCAGAACACCCTGGATGGCACACACTCCCAGCACAGCACCAGTCAGGATGACATTGCAGGCGTAGAAGAGGGTAACCAGGGGTTTCCTGCTGTCCAGCTAGCAGATGCACAGGTAGGTGTAGTTTGCTGATGTATTTCAGAGTTCAGTAGGGGAAAAACTAGTTACTACTTGAAAAAAAAAAATCTTACTCTGATTAAAACATTATACTGTTTTTATACATGTTTCTTATGCATTCATATAGAAAGAAAACAGGCTCTAGAAACCTCTGAGGTGTCCCATGACAAGCTTTATGAATGGTGATTAGTAACTTAAAAGAGTATATTAAAGTGTATATTAGAGTAACCTTGATCTCCAGAGTACTTTTTACTGGGGGTGGAAGATGCAGAAACCTTGCTCCCATAGCTAATTATTCAATGCTAGCTTTCTGTCTAGTCAATCTTTTGACTCAAAAAGTCCTTAAAGCTTCTTCTTTTTATCCCACTTTTCTGTTTTACAGCACTGTTAATAAAAATTGAAAATGTTCTATATTGTGTAGCTGACACTGTAAATATTGTAGATCAACAAACAAGAATGTAGGCGTAATCTAGTCAACAAGAAGTAAATGAGTGGCTTTTGTTTTGTAGGTTGTTTTCAAGCCTCTTCTGAGTTACACGGGAATTCAGTCACAAGATGCAATGCCACTCTGCTACAGGATGTATTTTGGAGAGTACCTTTCATTCTCAGGAACTTTGGACTGCCTAAGAGCAGATATTGTTGATTCAGATACAGCAAAAGAAAGAAAAGGCAAGCGAGCTCGGAGGTATGTTGTGAGGTGTTTGAAATAAGCGTATTGGTTAAAGAACAGAAATTAAGTTCTTCACGTGAAGATATTGAATTCCAAAGAACTTCAACAGAATCAGGATTTTGTATTAAAATTCTTATTAAAAGAATAGAGTCTCCTTTATTATTTTAATCTTACCTGTTTTCTGTTCCTTTTGGAATTTTTTTTAATCTTCCTGTGGAATGGTTTGGAAATTGTAAGTGTTTGAACCTCAGCTACTTTTGAAAATAAGTGACTTGGGAAGGGAGAGCTATTGGGTGGGAGCAATAGCGGGGGAAATCTGAGAGGCTCTTAAATGCTATTTTGTAATTGATCTTGTAAATGAGATTGTTATTACCAGTTTAAATGCTGAATTCTGCCCTCCAGCAAAGCATTCGGTTATGATGGAAAGATTGTGTGCCAAAATTTACCTAGAACTGAATGAGTACTATATTAGTAGCACACAGTATGAAAATATCAAAGTTGATTTTTGTATTTAGAGCTAAGGGAAATAAAAGGTTGGATTCAGTAAATTACATGTACCACTGTGTAAAAAGTTATTTGACTCCATGCTAGCCATAAAAAGAAACAAGGTAGTAACTTGTGCTTTTTCTTTCCTTAGGCAAGGAGCTGTCAACCTTCCTCCTCTTGAATTCAAACCAGCTTTGATGTTAGAAACTTTCAGTATTAGTGCTGTTGTAATGGAGAAATCCATGTGCACACCTCATAACTCTGCCAATGCCCTTTCTTTTCATGACTTGAATAAACGCTATTATAATACTTTCCACTGTAATTTTACAATTTCTTGCCAGTCCATAAGCCAGCATGTAGACATGGCACTAGTTCGTCTTATTCATCAGTTCAGCACAATGATTGATGATATCAAAGCCACGCAGACAGACATCAAACTTAGCAGATACACAGCTGGATCAGCCTCTCCAACACCTACTTTTAAAACCCGCAAACACAGAGACTTCCGCTCTTCTGATTTCAGCCGAAGCTCTCGAGGAAGTCTTAATGGAGGTAACAGGGTGAACAACACCAAGAACAAACGAACAAACAATGAGAACAATAAAAAAGAATCTCGAAACAAGAATTCCTTGGGGAGGTCAGAAAGAAGAACTTCTAAAGTGTCCAGGAAAGGTTCAAAGGATGTAGTTGACCACATGACTATTCATATGGATGACTCTGACTCTATTACTGTGTCAGAACAGAGTGAACCTTCTGCTGAGTGCTGGCAAAATATGTATAAACTGTTGAACTTCTATTCACTCATTTCTGACCCAACCGGGATTTTAGAAAAGTCTTCTGAAACTTTCGGGCCAACAGGTAAACTGGCTTATGAATCCAGATAACTGAGAATGCACACTTTTGCTGAAGTGTATTCTTCTAAAGCTTGATTGGTTAAAGATTGGTGGCTTTTAAAAAGTTGCCCACCCCATCAAACATGTATCCAAGGGACAAGTGGTGGGGGTAGGGGGGAGCTTGTAGTTAGTTCAGCAAGATGGTGTACAAAGAAAAAAAAATTATTTTCCCAATTTTATAGGATGCTTTGATTCTTTCAGTCCTGGACTTAGTCAAATGCATGTTAACTGATTGGCTTTAAATTCAGTCCCTTTATATTCTTGTGCAACCCAGTTAACCTGGGTTGGACTAGCTGTGCAGACTGTTAAGAAGTTAACTTGTCTGGTTAATTGTGTACAGAGCTTGTTCCTCCCTGGGTCCTATTTTGTTTTTAAGAGGCTAAGGGAAATGCTGCATATTGGACTGTAATTTCATCCAAAGCTTTGAGATCTGAGGTGACCTTTGCTCTCTGTTTCTGATATATTTTAGCACAGCAGAGTAAATCTGAGAGCTGACTTACCATCATTCTTTTTGTTGGTAGATTTAAGTTGCTGTAAGTGTGCAGGGGATGATACAGTTACTAGTTAGGCATACTTTTGGGGACTTTTAAAACTAAAGAATAAAAAACTGAAAAAGTGTCAAATGAGAGTTTTGTTAAACAGAGGACAGTATCTTTCATGTACAGAATGCCATATCCACAGCTATGATAGATTTTCTTATATTGTGTTTATGGTCTGAGTGTTGAAAAGGAAAAGTTGCTCATCCAAAACTTAACTTACAAGAACCTTTGGCTGTGAAATGATCAAAAAAAGAAACTGGACAATGGGAAACTGTTGGAGGATTTTTATTGTGTAACAGTAAAATTACATAAATATGAATATACAGTACAGAAGAATGTATCTGTGGATAATAATGAAATAATATGTGTTATTGTCCCCATTGTGTCTTGGATTTGGTTCAGTTGCAATGTTATTAGAGTGGCAGAAGCGAGGCCCAGATCATGTGCCTAGAGTTGGCTTGATGTGCAGGATATGTGATCCTTGGTTTCAAATACAAATATAAATCGATGTGCCGAGGATTTCTTGTGAAGTATCATTAAGTAACTCATTTGTATTTTTATAGGTGTTCGAAGCCCAACTGAACCTGCTTGTAGAGTGGTGTTTGAGAATGAGCAGGATAATGGCAGAGACACCCAGAGGAAGCGCAGCCTGGTGACTTCGGAGCCACAGCATGTGACTCTCATAGTCTTCGGAATAGGCATGGTGAACCGAACCCACCTGGAGGCAGACATTGGGGGTCTGACAATGGAATCTGAACTGAAGAGAATCCATGGCAGTTTCACCCTGAAAGAAAAAATGAAAGGTGGGATAAGCTAAAACGTACTCTAATTAAATTCACTGGCAGCTTTCCATGTTTATCTATGTGCATACCTATACCAATGTATGTGTGTATTTATTATGTTTGGTTTGTGAACAGATGTACATTATGTCTGTGTGTCTAGATAGTGTAATAACATTCAACAAGTTCTTTTAAAAACTATTACTAGGGTGCTGAAGGATTTTAGAAGGATGGAAGATTTGCAGAAAACACTGGAGAAGATTATTTTTAGAACACAGTCACTCCTTTCATTTTCAAAAGCTTTCTTCTTGCCACAATTTAAAGTTGATGTTACTTAATGTGACTACTACCACTGTAATTTTTCAGTTATTTTCTTGCTACTATATTTTTGAAGCAGTAGGCATATCTGGAAATATTTTACTGAATGAAATGCTGTTAAGTATCTTTTTTTCTTAAAGATGTGCTACATCAAAAGATGACTGAGACGTGTGCCACTGCTCACATAGGAGGTGTCAATATTGTCTTGCTGGAGGGAATTACCCCAAATATCCAGTAAGTATGAAGCCTGACAATAACGTTGCTCGAGTGCATAGAAGTCGTAACAGTTGTGTGACAGTAAGGGTATGTAGCTTAATATGGAGAAAGCATTGATGGTATATTTTTATGTTTATCCGTGAAATCAGAGTTTGGTGGCAACCATACAGATGTTGCAGAATTGGGCTGGAGTTTGACTCAAAGCTAATTGCATGTGCCCGTTGACAGAAAGCTTTTCTATGAAAGACATATCTGAGTAAGCTGAGAAGGAAGATGGTGAATGTATTAGTAGGTTTCAGTCTAGGACACCCAATTGCATGAGTCTTAGACATAATTGCATAAATATGAATACTCCTGTTCCTTTCTATTTTTAGTAAAAGATATAAGTTCAGAACTGATTGTAGGATCACAGTGTAAATGGGTGAGTGACCTGACAGAAAAATCATAGGTGACAGGTGTCCTCTTGTAAAAGAAAGAAATAAGATTTCATGTAACCAGAGCTCTCTGCACTAGTTTTATTCCATGTGGTGTATGCACAGAAACTGTATTATATTGTGTATTCTTTCTATTATGCTTTTATTTGTTCTTTAGGTTCTGCTAAACCGTACAAGATTTCTAGGGAGTATTTAACCTACTGATGCTGATGATTCCCATTTAAGATTTATTGTTTCTTTAATAGATATATTTTTGAACTCCCATGTTGCATGGTTCTTTGCGTTATTTTTACAGTTCTAACATCCATTCTCCACCCTTTATATCACTGACACAACCACTGGTGGGCAGGCTGGGGTGGGCAGAGAATCACTTTTTGTGCATGAACATCTTGAATGACTTGCTCAGCATCCACATTGTTGGGTTTTTTTGCCAGGTTCTCAAACTCAAAAAAGGCATGGGTTTTTTTTTCTTTCTAGCTGAACTTCTTTCTGGGGTGCAAAACAACAGTTGAACACAATTCTTTGTAACGTAGATCACCCTCACGCAGTTTTGAGTGTTAGCTGGGTAACCCTCCGTATGTGATCTGGTTTTAGAATATTAGTGTTGTAGAAAAGAGGTTAAATAATGTGATTTGAGTCTCTCTTATTTTAATTCCTGTGTAGTTTGAAAGACGCTATTTAGAAATTAAACCATATAGAATTTTAGTCATTTCCTCTGGAAAATTGCTCCTAATAAGTTTCAGAAGGATAAATAATACTTCTAATCTGACAGCCATGCAAGGTTTTTGAGGGCAGCTGAGGTTCTTTGTCTATTTTACATCATAATCTTACTGAGCTTCCACATAGGGAGGGTATTAAAAAAGGAAAGGGGGGAAATAGTAACAAATCTTTAACAACAACTACAATGGGAAACATCAAACTAACAAAACCACAACTTCCAACTTCGTAAATTTAAAAGTAAGTGTCATATTGTGGGTTACAAGTAATTAACTGACTAATTTTGCATGAATGCTTATTCTTTATTTGCTTTGTTTTTGTTTTTCTTGCTTTCTCTTCAATCTTCATCTGTAGACTGGAGGATTTTCCTACATCTCCTACAAGCACAGCCAAACAAGAGTTTCTGTATGTCATATTATTATGTTTAATAGTCTTGCAATTAACTCTGTGTTGTGTAGCTAATGGCTGCGTTCGACTGTATGTGATTGTGTAGGCAGATGTTGTGTGAATACATTTCAGTTTAATGTCTAATATTGCCTAGGTAAGCTTTTAATGTAGCCTGCTAAATATCTGTCAAAAAAAGCCCTTGTAAATGTTAATAATCCAGCTTTAGGGGCAGGTACTACCCTATACAGTCATTACTGTAATGCTAGAATGGTTTCACTAACTGTAACTTCTTCAGATCTGCTTTTATGCTCAATTTAAAGAGGTGAAATAATGCTGATACATGTAAAGGACAGGATAGATTTGCTTTTAACTTGGTAAGGAACCGGTGTGCTTGGAGTGGTAGTTCCTGTTGTGATTTCAGCATGAAAAGGACAATTCCTTTTGTCTTTGTCTCCATGCTGGGTTTAATTAGTAGGCATGCTGACCAGGTTATGCTAACACAAACTGTCTTCCTGAAATTTATGCCTGTGCATCTACTGCTGATGGAGGTGAGCCTCTTCTTGTCCCCCAGATCTGTATGTGCACATGCAGGTCTCTTCTCTCACAAGAGATGCAGTGTTTTCTTTCTAGTTGCTTTCTTATTTCCTGATGTTAAAGCCCAGAGGGTCTCACCGCAGTAGTGATCAAGGTGAGAAACATTACACTGGGCAACTTAGAAGCCCTGTACACAGTAGTCTGAGAAGAAAAGTTATGTAGCCAAGAACTGTGAGGCTCTTCCTTTTTTTTTCTTTTTTTTTCTTTTTTTTTTCTTTTTCCCCAAAAATCTGAGCATGAGTTTCTTTTGCTGGTTTAGACCAGCAGAGCATATCTTGTAGAAGGACTTAATACAACTGCTGTTTGTTACAGTGTTTGTGTGTATTCAGTGTAGTGGTAGTACAGGATGAACTTTCAAATGTCATAGATGGTAGCTCTGGAAGTAGAGGTGATGTAAAGGAAAGAGATATGCGGTTACTCAGTTTTTTATTTCTTTTTGCTTGGTAGCAACACTAAACGAGCAAAAGCAAGTACCTTTTTGCACAGTGAATCAGTGAACAGTTGAATTCTTTGCCATATGATGTGGTCAACAAAAGTATAAATTATTGAAAAGACTGGACAAATCCAGGGAGGATTGTTGGTGATTCATGAACACAGTACAGCCTCTGGCTCAAAAAGTAAACCCCTGGTGGCTGGAATGAAGGGTAGGATCACATTATTTATGCCCCAAGCATCTGCTGCTGCCTGAACTTTCATCTGACTCAGTGTGGTAGTTCCTGTGTTCAGGGCTTCCTCCTGACATTTTTTCCACTCTTTTGAACATTCACAAAAATCTGTTGAGTGGTGGCCTTGTAGCCAAGTTCTGTAGTGGGATAAAGAGTTTGTTCAGAAGTTTGTCTGGAGAGTGATTATTTAGGGAATTGATGTAAGAACTTAGAATTACTTCTGAATGCATTACTGGTATATAACTTAAATATTGATTAATGATTTTAATAGTATTCAACCAGATATGTTCTAGGCATATCACTGTAGGTGAGCAAACTACAGAAACATAATGTGCAGTACTCATCTGAATTAATGTATAGCCGCACACTTATTCTGCATTTCATTTCGTCATGGAAGTAGGCTTTTGTAGACCAGACAAGTAACAGTGAAATTAATTAATTGCATGAAATACGGAAATACCTTTAGTGGAGAAGCACAGTTAGTCTTATTGAAATCTTGGGAGGTCCAGACTTAAGAGATTCCTTCCTATCTGATTTTCGTGTATTAATGGAATTTTTTGTAAGTAAGGCAATGCTTAAAATTGCATGAATTCGTATGTTCAGAATTGTTTGTAAATTCAGTACAGACTTTAATTCCAGCTACGTTTACTTTTAACTTCTAAACAAAGATAGGTTGAGACTAGACTGTCTCTCTGGTACAGGTCAGGGAGAGATCTTTCAGCTTCCCTTAAGTTGAAAGTTGTTCTTGTGATGCTTGAATAGCTGATGTAGTAGTAGTTTGTGTTATAGATGAGTGAAAAAATGTATTCTTGATTGGCCTCTCAATAGTTCAGTCTGGCAGCAGAAAGGGAAGATTTGAGTAGGAAATAAGCAAACATCAACAGAGAAATAATGATTTTTATCTTGTAAAGAGGTGGATTAAAATAAGTCTGCTCTTTTCTTAAGTAATGCTTATTTGTATAATGTATTCCAAAAATACTTGTGAATTAAGATTTATTTCCTCCTTCATATTTGTATAAATTCTTCAAATATTTTGAAATAGTTTCAACTTGACAGTCTACCATAAAATGTTAATCCATAATAGGTTTAGGTTACCTGTAGCTCTTGCGTAGCTGTGAAAATCTGAAAATGTTTGTAGATCTTCAGTAAATTAATTTGCTGTTGATAGGCCTGTGGTTGCATTACACTGTTGTTTACTTCTTCATTATAAGCAGAAGGATTGTCTTTTTTTTTAATATATTTTCACACCTGGGATGTTTCGGGCTAGCTGATATTTTAACATCAGAATAATAGACCCCGTTTTAGGGCTTCACAGGAGAAACATTACTTAAAAAGTAGAATTCATAGAATTTTGTGGCTTTTGCCATGAAACTAAACAATTTAAATGATGATACAAAAAGTATTTTAGTTATGCTCCTTAAAATTTACTATTTGAGAAAATATAATTGAATGTTGCAGTTTTATAAAGTCTATTTTTCAGGTATTTTACTAATGTACTGCGGCTTCACGCTATGTATCTTTGAGGCTATAATATTCTGTGCTGGCTACATAACTAGTTACGTTGGGTAACCCTCCAGTAATTGACTTTAAATGAGAAACATTATTGTGTTACCCCGTGTTTGGATTTTTTTTTTTTTTGATAGAAGCTTAGTGAATTCCTGTATGCCAACATGTCATTCTGACATCAAAAATAGTCAGTTCTGTGCAATTGTACTTTTATCTTGGATAACAGTTGTGAACTGTATCCTCATTATTAAAATAAAATTTAGACTTCATGTTTTGGAATAGTATGTGTCAATTAAATGTCACTATTAAATCTCAAACCCGTTTATCACTTGCTGTGTATTTGTTGCTAAGTGAGTATTTCCCCCATTGACCTTTTTGGATGCTAAAATCGGATTTTACTAAGTTGTCTGATGAAAAGGATGATTCAAGATTATTCCTGAAAAGGAGGTGAATTGGAAGGCTCTTATTTGTTTCTGTGTGTGAAAATTTGTCTGCATACATGCAGTCTAGTGTTTATAAACTCAAATGATCTTGCATTATGCAAGAATAACAGGCATTTAACAGGTACTTTTGCAATGCATGACTTGTAGCTCTCTTAACTGTAGTGTAGTTGTTTGTGGCATGCAGTGCATCTGTGTGTGTAAAGTGAAAGAAAGAGGAATGTGTATGTGGTTCATAAACAAAATAACTTAGATGAATACTTTAAAATGCAGCTAACACTTAGAAACCCATTTTAAAATAGAACTGTAACTGTTTGGAAGGACATGCAAATAAATCTTGCTTCCCTTTCCGTTAGAACTGTTGTGAAATGCAGTATTGCCAAATCCCAGGCCCTGTATAGTGCCCAGAGAGGGCTGAAAACCAACAACGCGGCTGTGGTCAAAGTGGGAGCCATCAGCATCAACATTCCTCAGCACCCCGCCACACTGCACAGCATGATGGTGCGCAGTTCTCACCAGCTCTCCAAGCAGATTTCGGATCTCATCAGGCAACCATCAACTGCGTAAGTGCTGTTTGCATGGCACCTCCAGATGCCCCTGGTTGCCATCTGTTTGTGGGCTGGCTTGTGCTGCTTTGAATGTATGTGGGAGAGGTTATTCATGTATTGTGTTAGAATAACCAAAAGTATTGTCTGATCTTTGTCTTGATAAATAGGCCCCAGCCTACCAAAGAAGATGTTGCAACTCCTTTGCCCTCTGAAAAAACTCCAACAAGTATTAATCAAACACCTGTTGAAACAAATGAGTTTCCACAGCTGCCAGAAGGCTTAGAAAAGAAGCCTGTCGTTCTTAAATTCAGTGCCATGATAGACGGTATAGCTATTGGAGCAGCGCTCTTGCCCTCTCTAAAGGCAGAATATAAGATGGGAAGAATGAGGAGTCACGGAATGACAGGTAATAGTTCTCTGAAACTTGAAAAACATTATGGCTTTTAGTTTGGCCTTGCTAGAAGAATCCACGAGGACTTGGTATTTCTGTTGAGCTACAGCTTTGAAACTGCTGCTGTTGGCTTGTTTTTTTGAATGTAGACTTGAGTCAGATGAGGCCATATAGAGACTTTACTGCTGTTATACATGGTTGCCAGAGGCAGAATACAAGAGGGGATGAAGACATGTGCATTCATATATAAGCTTCCTCCCAGGAGGCTTCCCTTTGACTGCTAAAATCAGTTTATGTACTGATTCAGTACCCCACCTGGAGTACTGCATCCAGCTCTGGAGTCCTCACCACAGGAAAGACATGGACCTGTTGGAGCAAGTCCAGAGGAGGCCACAACGATGGTCAGAGGGATGGAGCACCTCCTGTACGAGGACAGGCCGAGAGAGTTGTGGTTGTTCAGCCTGGAGAAGAGAAGGCTCTGGGGAGACCTTGTAGCAGCCTTCCAGTACCTGAAGGTGGCCTACAAGAAAGCTGGAGAGAGACTTTTTGCAAGGGCATGTAGTGATAGGATGAGGGGTAATGGCTTTACGCTGGAAGAGGGCAGATTTAGATTAGATATTAGGAAGAATTTTTTTACTGTGAGGGTGGTGAGGTAGTGGCCCAGGTTGCCCAGAGAAGCTGTGGATGCCCCATCCCTGGAGGGGTTCAAGGCCAGGCTGGATGAGGCTTTGAGCAACCTGGGCTAGTGGGAGGTGTCCCTGCCCATGGCAGGGGGGTTGGAACTCAATGATCTTTAAGGGCCTTTCCAACCCAAACCATGCTGTGATTCTTTTGCCAGTTCATACTTTTTCTTTCCCTGTTTTCCTTTTACAGGTGCCCAAACTAGGTTTAATTTTGAGCTTCCAAGTCACAGATTGCGCTTCACTTCAAAAGTTTCTGCCACTGATATGTCAACCATTCCTCCTTCAGCAAGTCTCAACCTTCCTCCTGTTACTATGTCAGGCAAATATATAATGGAAGAACATGATACTTACTCAGACCAAATATGGAGCATAGATGAGCTACCTGCCAAGCAAGGCTATTATCTGCAGGGGAACTACCTACGTTGTGTGGCTGAAGTAGGTGTTGAAGACAGTAGTCATCTTTAACTTGTTACTTCCATTCTGTTACATTTCTGTATGTGCATCTTCATGTAATTTTAATAATCTGCCTACTCCAGAATTCTCAGGTTTACAGGTTAATCCGAGTATAACATTTGTGTGACACAGAACTTCTCAGTCCTTAGTTTGATGAGTGGCTAACATATTAGGCAGTCAAGACCACTATATCCAAGGATTTTGGATGTTATTTTGTGCAAATAAATAAGGAAGATATGTTTAGAAACCTTTTTTTTGGAATGGTAATATTTCCCGTCAGTGAAGTAGACAAAAGTATTTTATCCTGGTGATTCTAATAAAAGCACAATTTTAAATTGGAGTTGTATGCTGAGAGATCAGATAGTGTTGTATATTTTGCAAAAAGAAATACTCAGTTTTTAAAAAACATATATTGGAACTGTTTTATTTTTTTCATAATTAGTAAATGATCTAAAATTTTCTATTGGACACAATGTTTTACTCACAAATTCTATTTGTATACCAAATTTCCCAGAGAGAAAAGTGATGCTGCTTAATAGAAACCTATCTGGTGGGGAAAAACACGTCTTTTCTACTAACTGTATTTCTTTAGTCAGAAAAATAGTCTAGCGTGTTTCTAACTGAGACTTCTAATGTTTGCATCTTTATGGGAGAAGTTTAATTGGGTGCTGCTCTTTGTTCAACCTGTTTCAGTTATTTCCTGGCTGAACAAAGATTTTAGGACCTTTTGGATTTGATCACAAAAGGGAGGGGCTGGTTAGCAAAGGCAAAAGCCAAGTCCAAGTAGTGTTAGAAAATATTTGTGGTTTAATTTTATTAAAAAATTCTTAATGGCAAATTTAACAATCTTAGGCAGATGCCAGTTCCTTAGGAATATTCTTCAAGGTTAGATTGGGCGTATAAAGTTTACTACTGAGATAATTGTAAACTTGTTCATCTATAGTAACTATAATATTGCACTTTTAGAGGTTGACAGTTCATTTCTGTTTTGTTCCGATAATGACTTACTGTCTGGAATTAAGTAGCATTTCACATACTTCCATGAACCTTAATCAAGTTGTGCATTTTATTGTCTAAGCTAAACTTAAGCAGGAGAATAAACTTTTCCGTATAACAGTATATGTCCTTTGGTTTTCTGATAGGCACTCATAGCACAAAAATTGCAAGACACAACTATTTAATGTTTTTTTTTTATGCTGAGAACAGTATGATTGGACTCAAAGATACGCCTAAAAGCTAAAAATGCGTTCTTTTGAAAGCATAGGTATAGTAACTTTAAAATTTTGTATTTCTGCAGGTTGGTTCCTTTGAACATAATCTCACAACTGATCTCTTAAATCATTTAGTATTTGTGCAAAAGGTGTTCATGAAGGAAGTAAATGAAGTCATACAGAAGGTTTCAGGTAAGCAGAAACTCTTGAAACCAACTTCGGGTAAGATCCTTAAACCTTGTTGGGTGGCAACATTATATAGTTCTCTGGCTCAGCTCTTTATCTCACAGACACCGTCATTTCACATCTAGCTCTCCAAGCAGCAGCAAGAAGCAAGCAGCAGAGCTGGAGTTGGAAGTAATAACAGATGCTCTGGAAATTTTTACAGCTCTTTCAGAGACAGGGTGTTTTATTGGGAAACAGGAAAGTTGTCATTCTGGACAATTAAAAAAGGGGTGGCCAGCAGGGAGAGGGAGGTGATTGTGCCCCTCTACTCGGCTCTTGTGAGGCCCCATCTGGAGTACTGTGTCCAGGCCTGGGGCCCCCAGCACAGGAAGGACGTGGAGCTCTTGGAAAGGGTTCAGAGGAGGGCCACTAAGATGATCAGAGGGCTGGAGCACCTCTCCTATGAGGAAAGGTTGAGGGAACTGGGCTTGTTTAGCTTGGAGAAGAGAAGGCTCCGGGGAGACCTCATTGCGACCTTCCAGTACTTGAAGGGAGCCTATAAACAGGAGGGGGAGCGACTGTTTACGAGGGTGGATAGTGATAGGACAAGGGGGAATGGTTTTAAATTAAGACAGGGGAGGTTTAGGTTGGAGATCAGGAGAAAGTTTTTCACCCAAAGGGTGGTGGCACACTGGAACAGGTTGCCCAGGGAGGTCGTGGATGCCCCATCCCTGGAGGCATTCAAGGCCAGGCTGGATGTGGCTCTGAGCAGCCTGGTCTAGTGGTTGGCGGCCCTGCATATGGCGGGGGGGTTGAAACTAGATGATCACTATGGTCCTTTTCAACCCAGGCCATTCTATGATTCTATGATAACTGCAGAATACTCTTCTGTCATTGAAAAATATTGATATAATTTCAGTTCCTCTTGTCATGCAATTTGCACAGTATTTGGTCAAGTATTTAATTTTTATTGTCATAAAATTAGGAGATACACTGGTGCAAAAGGCTAGCTTTTTGAAAACTAGGTGTTAGTTCTTACAGGCTTTGAGTCCCCCTGTGGAAAGGTTCCCAGGAGGGAGGAACATGACCCTCTGCCTTGATTCTTAGTGGAGGTTTATTAACTGTATTTAACAAGCTGAGTCTGCACCTGTCTTCAACATAAATTTGTTTTTATAAGTCTTTAACTAGTCAGTGTTTAAAATGAGGCTTAATTCCTTGTCACCTTTTTATATCTATTTGTTTTAAAATGTTTTCTTTGTTGAAATTCCATGTGTGTATTTAATGTATACAGGAGGGGAGCAGCCAATACCTCTTTGGAATGAACATGATGGCACAACTGATGGAGAAAAACCGAAAATTCTTCTTTACTCATTGAGCCTACAGTTTAAGGTAGTCTTATGATGACAAAATGGTGGTCGTAGATGCTGTAAATGGCTTTTGGGTTTTTACCTCAAAATTTATTGAATCAGAAGTACTCTGCATGAAGAAAAAGACCCAACGTTGAATTTGGTTCCTGTAATCCTTTAAAATAGCTTAGTGACGTTGCATTCTGAAAAACAGTTATGCCGTTTTCTTTGCTGCACAGTGAAAAAGTTTTTTGGTGTTTGTTTTTTTTTTCTCCTCTTCTCTTTATGTCTCTGAACCAGACTCTAATAACTTTGTACCCTCCTTATTCATTAGGGAATTCAAGTGACCGCTACAACTCCCTCAATGCGAGCTGTGAGATTTGAAACTGGATTGATAGAACTTGAGCTCTCAAACAGACTGCAAACCAAAGCAATGCCTGGAAGTAGCAGCTACCTCAAACTGTTTGGGAAATGCCAGGTGGATTTAAATCTGGCACTAGGACAGATTGTTAAACATCAGGTTAGTGCTCAACATCTTGGCATGTGGTGTTCTGACTTAATGGAGTGTGACTGAAAAATACATAACCCAGCCAAGAGGCCATCTTACACTGGTTTTGTTTATTTTTTCTGATCTGGCTGTGGAGTGGGTGTGAAGTGGAGGAGGGCTGGGAAGGGTGTTGGGTTTTTTGTTTTGTTTTGTTTTTTAATTTTGTTGGTAGGTTTTTTCAGCTTGGTGGTTTTTTGTTTGGTGGTGGTTGTTGTTTTTGGCTTTTTTTCGTAGAAGTTTAAGCATTCTGCATTCCACCGTTGTGGAAATTTAATTCCTGAATATGCTCTCATATTTTGTTAAATAGTTGTTCAAAATAAACTTTTTCACTTGAGTCAAGAAGGAACTGAAGATGACTTCTCAGACAAATTAGCAAATCTTCATTATGAGGGCCAGTATACATGCATTGAAGCTGGAAGGAGTAAACTTTTTTCCCCTGTTTTATTATCTTAGAACTTATTAGGCCTTTGCAACAGCAATTGCCTTGCTACTGAGTCGAATTCAATATTTTCGTTGACATTGCCATTATTTTTAGGCTACATTAATTCAATTATAAGATCAGACAAGATCCGAACTTGTCTAGACCTACATTCTGACCTACTTTGTCTTAATTTGACAGTTGTGTGTCTTGGATTCTTAATGCGCTGTTACCTGGAATCAGTAAAAATATGAAAATATTTTGTGATGCCTAGAAACAAACAAATACAAATCTTAACCTGTAAATGTACTGTCACAAGAGAGGATCTGGATATGTAGTTATTTTAGTTAATGTTTTATGATAACTAAGGAAAATAAAACTGCGATCAGAATTTAATGTAAGGAAATTGAATATCCTCAAAGGAGCTTTGGTTGGAAGAGAAAAAGGGGAAAGGAGATGTCTTTACTACTTGTTGTAATTTCACATTATGTCAAATGCAGTAATTTAATTATTTTTCCCTGTTCTTGAACTCCTCCCTGATGCAAACCCCTCCCCTTTCCCGTTTTTTGCACCTTTTAAGGTTTATGAAGAAGCTGGCTCAGACTTCCATCAAGTTGCCTATTTTAAGACAAGAATTGGGTTAAGAAATGCTCTCCGAGAAGAAATCAGTGGCTCATCAGATAGAGAAGCTGTGCTCATTACTTTGAACAGACCAATTGTTTTTGCTCAGCCTGTGGCCTTTGATAGAGGTATTGAAGAGACAATTGTTACATTTTTTTTTCATACTGAGGAAGCTATTTTTTTTTCGAACAGTCTTGATTATTCAAGATTCAGTGTATTTCATGTCAAATCAAAATCATAGAATGGGGTTAGGTAAAATAAGCTGAGAAATTTAGGACATCTGTTGCATGTCGACAGGTTAATACTTCCTAATGTCAACAATTCCCTTTGCTGAGGTGATTATTTTTCAGGTGGTTTGGAGGAAGTTGCTTTTCTAAGTTTTTATAAATGAATAATGCTGAGAACAGCATCACTTTCTATATTTTCATGTGTTAACTTTGACGCTAAATGATCGGCTTTGTCCATCTTCTCTTTTGAAGCATGAGCCTCTTCGCTACACCCTGAATATGTGTTTGTGTCCAGTGTTGTACATGCACTGTCCTAAAGTAATGGAGAAACTGTCAAAATGAAAAAAATAAAAAAATGCACATTAACTAAAAAATGGTCATATGTTGATTTCAATTAATAATTTCTGGTTTCTTCATAAAGCTGTGCTATTTTGGCTGAATTACAAGGCTGCGTATGACAACTGGAACGAACAGAGAATGGCTTTACATAAGGATATTCATATGGCCACAAAAGAAGTGGTAGATATGCTGCCTGGAATCCAGCAAACCTCTGCACAGGCTTTTGGGACCCTCTTTCTTCAGCTGACTGTCAATGACTTAGGAATTTGCCTCCCCATCACAAACACACCTCAGGTAATCAGAATGTCTGAAGCAACGTGACTGTTAGTAGTCTGTTGAAATACCCATTTTCTTTCCTTTTCCAGACGAGTTTGACTCCCAGTGCTCTAATATATTTGCAGTGTAGGTGTTGCATCTACTAGAAAACAACAATGCAGAACTTTTCTAGCTTTTTGCAGAGACAGAAAAATAGAAGATATGAGAAGGGGATCAGTTTTCTAATAGTGAAAGATAAACAGCATTTAAAGCATGTTGACATTGCAATGATGAATAAATTCTCTGTGTGATTTTGTTTTCCAGTCTAATCACAGTGCAGATCTTGACACTGGCTCTGCTTTAGTCCTGACTATTGAAAGCACGTTAATCACCGCATGCTCCTCAGAGTCTTTAGTTAGCAAAGGTCATTTTAAAAACTTCTGTATCCGCTTTGCTGATGGCTTTGAGACAAGTTGGGATGACTGGAAACCAGAAATAAGAGGAGATCTAGTCATGAATGCATGTAAGTGGGTGTGATTTCATACTGGATATTTCAGACATAAATCCACTTTCACCCTTTTCTGTGACTTTTGAAACTGTTGAACTTTCCCCATAAAGGTAAAGCCAAGACCTTGGCCTTTTGAAAGCAAAAGAATATGAATCTAAAAGGTTGTATTCCTTTGTTTTCCTTTTTAATACCTTTGTTTCTATGTGTCTCATTGTAAGCATTTAAGTTCTGTCTGAGACATATTGGAAGATTTGGGTGCATTGCTTTTATATAATTTCATAAGATCCCAGTAAGTATTTAATAATTTAATGTAGATGATTTTCAGTTTTATATCTTTATCTTTATGGTGAAGAGTCTAGAATTTATATAGATTTTCAAGTTTATATAAACTTAGATGTTACCAGCAAAATTCACTTCACTAAATAAGACAAGATATTCAGTGGGAATTAAAACTAAACCTCCTATCTAACGCCACTTATGCTTTAGTCATGGAGGGCGAGGCGAAATGTGGAAAGGTTGGTTCAAAGCAACTTTGACTGTCTGCCTGATCAGTGTATGTGCTTCGTATGCTTCACATAGGTGTTGTGCCAGATGGTACATATGAAGTATGTTCTAGGACAACAGGACAGGCTGCAGCAGGTAATACACTTTTAAAATAAATGAATTCCTGTATAATAAAGCATTCATAAAATATGAAATTTAAATCCTTTGATAACTGTGTTGTAATTTAATTGCTGGTTTATTTCTTTGTTTTGTTTGGTATCTTGTCTTCCTTGTAAAACTCCTCAATGTTCTTATTTGTTCCATCTTTTCAAGCTATTCCAGGTTGGATCACACCAGCAACACTGGTTTTAGATTTTTACCTGCAGGAAAACACATGGTGTAGATGTGTTTGTTCCTTGGCTGGAGAACAGTCATTTGTAACAGCGATGTCCTACTGCCTCCTATCCTAGAGACTGCTAAATCTTCCAGTCCTTCTAATGCTGAGACTTTGCATCCTGAGCTGCTGTTCTTCCCTCTCCTTTTCCAGAGACAGCTTCTATTCTTCCCAAGCTCCCTCTCTTCCCAGTCTCTCTTACTGAGTTGTTTAGATGTTCTCCAGAGGACTAAAAAATACCTTGCACTCTGTCTTGGTCATCATACCTGCTGTTTGCGGCTTCTCATCTCTTTGCTTCTATGGTGTCTCCTGCCCCGTAGTTTTGCTCATTGTCCCCCACTTGCTTGTTCTGTGCTTAAGAGACATGAAAATGGAACACATGCTACAACCATGAAAAATCTACCTCACTTGGATTTGTGAATGGAGAAGAATTAAGATGAATCCATTTAGACACAAAAACAGTATAATGTATATCTGCTTAAAGCATATTCTGAATTTTAATGCTGGAAGGTGGCACTCATTCGAAAAATCCTGGGAAGATATGGCTCCCCAGGCATGTACACATATATTATCACACCTTCCAGCGTCATTATTCAAGACTTGGAACTGTGAACAGGTCTGCATTTTTACAGGCGGGTGGACATCCATTAGGTTTCTTGCTGTTAGAAATCCTGTTCTGGAACAGTGTACTTGGCTGCAATTGTAAGAACTGAAGTTTGAGATGTTCCCTCTGTCTAGGTCATCAGCTTGGCTGAAGGGAATGTGTTTTCATTAGGTTTTTCTGTGTCTGTCACTTGTTAAAGAAATACTAACTTTGTAGCTATGAAGTACTTCCAGCAAGCATTTCGGTTGTGGAATGTGTTTTCATCAAAGTTATTCCTGAAGTGGCAGAAAAGACAGTTACTGTCTTGGATAACTAACACAAAACTTAATATAGGGGATGTTTTGAAAAAAAAGGAAAAACTCAAACTTTTTTTTCTTTAAAAATACAGAAAGTAGTAGTGCTGGAACCTGGACACTGAATGTGTTATGGAAGATGTGTGGTATTGATGTCCACATGGATCCAAACATCGGGAAAAGGCTGAATGCTTTAGGCAACACCCTCACAACACTGACTGGCGAAGAAGATATTGATGATATTGCTGACCTCAACTCTGTCAATATCGCTGATCTTTCAGATGAGGATGAAGTTGACACTATGTCTCCCACTGTACATGCGGTAAGCGAATCAACCAAAATAAACGCTGCTAATTGGAAAAAGCATGACAGTTTTCAGTCAAATTGAAAGATCTTGGCCTTGAGTCCAGCCTGCTATTCTTTACAGCTCATACATGAGCTCATTGCAAATCGAAGTTTGTGTTTTAGTTTTCTAACTCCATATTTCAAAGGCAAGCAATAAGAGATTCCCTTTCTACTGTTGTTATTTGGAAGTATTGATCTGGATTAGAAAATGTGGAGACACAATACTTATTTTCGGGTACCTGAATTGGAAAAGCTGTGGCTGTATATAGGTTTTCTAAACAGGAGAGGAAGTTACTAACATGAAGAAATTAGAGAAAATTCTTCTTCAGTTCTTCTACCCAATATGCTGCTGACCTTGCTTTTTAGTTTCACATAAAAATGTTTTAACAGATGTTCTTTAATGGCTCTCTTCAGTGTCTCTTGCCTGCCGACAGTGAAAACGTTATCCCAGAACACTAACGTTCCTGTTTGTTGTTTAGAAATCAGGTGGAGGTTCATTATGTGGAGATGCACGCAAGCTAACATTTGGGCAGCGGATTGTAAATCACCTGCTGGGCTTGAGCCCCCCAACCCATCGATACTCTGTTCCTGCAGAATATCTGTGGGGGTCAGCGAAGTGTGATTCTCTTCAGTCTAGCAGATCACATATGAAAGCAGGCAGGTCCTGCTCATGGGGACATGTATGTAGTAGTTACAGTGTGTCTAACTGAATGATGGGCTTTGGATCACTGGAAAAAAATCAAATCAGCTGTCTTTCGAGATGAAACTGATTCTTTTGCATGCACTAGGCCAGATTTTAAGGTGTGAAATTCACTTTGCCTGTTCTTAAATCACACTAACGTCCAATTTTTGATGAGGACATTAATTAAATGTTTGTTTTAAATAGGAGATTGTTGATCACCGACGGCAGGGAGCATCTAGTATCCAAACTGGAGATCAGCGAGGAAGAAAGTTTGTGAAACGTTTAGTTGACATTAGGGAACTCAATGAGCAAGCTAAAGTTATTGATGACTTAAAGTAAGTTGGGTTTTGCTTTAACTTGCACAAAGTTCGGGAATAACAAACTGCAGCTGACTTGTTTTCTGTTCGTATCACGTATGTAGTGGCATTTTGATGGTCAAACGGGAATAGGGTGGGTTTTTTTATTTAAAAATAAAAAATTGTCCTTTTGGATTTCCTAAGAAAAAAGCTGTACGTGCAAGTACTCTGAAATTTATTAAGTGTCAAATTAGTATATATTCTTTCTGGTCCTGCATTACAATAGCAGGGCAAAATACTATACCTGACAAAAGTCGTATCGTGAAACAAGAATAAATCTTCTGCAGCTATATTTGGCACTGGTCATAAGTAACTACTGAAAGAACAATGAGAAAATGGGATAGTTCCCAGGGAAAGTAGAATATCATTGCAACAGAGATTTTGAAATGGTGAAAATAATATCACCTGTTTGTAAGATAACTCAACCATGATTTATCCCCAGAAAATTAGGTGCAAGTGAAGGAACTATAAATCAAGAAATTCAGCGCTATCAGCAACTGGAGTCGGTGGCTGTGAATGATATCCGCCGAGACGTTCGTAAAAAGCTACGAAGATCCAGTATGAGGGTGAGGAGTATTAAATTACTTTAAAAATATGATAGCACTTGTGTTGCACATTTCTTTTCTGCATGTTGATTAAAGCAAAGAAAATGTTGGTAATGGATAAGGAAGGTTAAGAATATCTAATAGTTCAGCAACCACTTGACCTGTAGGAGGGGGCGAGGAAAGGCTTTTTTCTCCCTTGTAATAATGGTGATAGGAAAATCGACATTTCCACAAATATTATAATGTAAATGGGTTTATTTGCACACTCACAAGAAATTAGTCAGAAAATGTGTACATGAAGATGTCCCATTTACTCCTTGCTCTTACCAGATTTTAAAATGAGTCCTTATTGGACTGATGAATGCAGATGCAGAGGCAAGCTCGAAAACTGCCTGGGCAAATGGTAGATACCTCTAGTATTCCACTTGGCATGTGTGCTGCCTACGATTGTGTTCCATATATAAATAATCAGTATGTTTGCAGTTAGGTGATGTAAAACTAAACCCAAACTACTAAGGATACACGCTAGAAGAAACTGGACAAAAACCCAAGCAGTGTTGCTGGTAATCCACAAACCTGTGTGGCTGTTGTCCCAGACCCTGACAACAAACCTGGCAGAATAGAAGAAAAGATATTTCAAATAGTAATCTGCTTGCAGCTTTTTCTCCGGTGTTCTCATTTTAGCTCACGTTCTTCTGTTACTGCAGTGGTACCTAGGAAGGATGTCTATCTAAGTGGTTAGATTATTAGCTTTGGGCATATGTTTCCCGTGGCAACAGGGCATTACCAATTCCAGTGAGTGTGAAAAGTGAACAGGTATCCAGAGGCAAGATGAATATGCTGACTGATGGTGATGAGAGATACATTTTAACTACTATGGAACAAAAAAAAGCCCCTTTTTTTCCTTTACTGGCACACCTGTTTTCAATGTTGCATTTCGATATTATTTATGTTTTAGGCTGCCTCTTTGAAAGACAAATGGGGTCTCAGCTACAAACCCAGCTACAGCCGATCTAAGAGTATTTCAGCATCAGGAAGACCGCCTCTGAAGAGAATGGACAGAACAAGGTGAGCTTCTGGGAACTTGAGATCTGTGACAGCAACAACAGCGTATGTAACAGAGGAAATATTGGACTTTGGCCATAAGAATTATTTTACTGCAGGCAGCAGCTATATGTGGTGCAACTGGATAGGAAGCGGTCATTTTGGAAGACAGGCATGTTCTAAAAAGTAACTTCTCACGCTTTTTGGAAACTTATTTTTTAACAGTAGTATGTCAAATGAGGAGAAGTTTCTACTTCTACAGGAACCCTGGGTTTTTTATAGAACCTTACTTTCAAGACATATTGAAGAAACATAAAGGAAAAATGGCATAGTGTAATAATTTAGATTTCTATACTTGATTTACAATCATCTGCCTTAATAAAGGGTTGTTGTAAGAAGGAAGGGAGATTCTTTTTTTTTTTTGTAAATGATAATTTTATTTTATCTTCATCTGTAGAACATGTATTGGTTTTGTTTCATCATTTAATGGCAGCTGAGCAGACTGTAGTTGTATGATGGTGCCTCCTAGTAGTGTTTGCTTTGGTTTTAGAATACGTGTGTTTGAGTCTGTTGCTCCTGTAGATCCTGCTGAAGCATTCAAAGTTTGGAATTAAAAATGTGCCGTGTTACCATGTATTAAATACAAAAGATTTGAAAATAAAAAAAGGTGTAGAGGAGTGTTAGAATTCTTTGGGGTTTTTTTTTCTGTGAGAATAGAAATTCTTAAGAGAAGTTTGCTTCAGATTTGAATACTGCTGTAGAAATGAATGGAAATTTATAAATAATCCAGATGTGAAAATAACAGACAGCAGATATTCCAGAATAAAAAAAGCTTAGTAAGTACTCTAAAGTGAATTTTTTTTAAGGTGCCCTTGAAAAGGAATCTTTCTTCTCAATTAATTAGCATTCTTGATAATTAAAGCAGGGCAAGTGCTGAAGGCATGAAGGTTCTAGCTCAAGATCTGTTATATTAAAACCACTCCTTTTCCCAAGGTTATCTGAAGAGAAGCAGAAATTGTATGGAAAAGATAATGGCGCTTTTCTGTTGCTCTATAAGAAACACCAAGTTTTAAAGCGCTTCATGAGTACTTTGGAAGTGAATGAAAATAGTATGTGTATACTATAAGGCCAAATAATTCAGTTGCATCAGAGAATACATAAGCTGCCAACTTGCTTTATGCCTGATGTGTTAGATCATGAATATCCTATTTTTCTCTAATTTCTGCATGTTGGCTTAGGATTGAAAGACTTCAATAAATGAGCAGAAATTGGCTAGCAATAGATTACTCACAAAGTCGTGTAGCTTCCTTCTCTTTCCTTCTCCTCCTCCTCTTTCCTTTTCATCTACCCGAAGTGCTTCAATTATGATTTTACACTTGCTTCCATAACAAAATGGTAAGTACTGACTGCACTCTCTTATTGCCTTATATTTGTGTAGTTAAATGTTTGTGTAAACACAAAATCCTGTAGTAAAACTCAACAAGCTGTTGTGTTTTGGTTTTGCTTGTAGCTCTCGACTGGGAGACAGTGAAGATCTCCCAGACATCCGTGTAGATGCTGCATCTCCTGGGCCAAGAGTAACTTTCAACATACAGGATTCTGTAAGAATTACTTTATACACCATATCATTATATTTTCTGTGCAATTTTCCCAGCTTCATGAGCTAGGTATACCTAGGCAGACCTGAATTGCTTGTATGTGTTTGTCTTTTTCTCTGTGTGTGCCTCAGATTATGGATGTGTTTGTGGAAGATAGATTTGTTTTGATAGGAGAGAGATGTGTTTTGTTTTTTTAACATAGAAATTAATTGAAACATTAGGGAAAATATTTGAAAATGTTTTTGTTTTTTTTTTTTTGGCTGATACATATAGTAGTAATAGAATTGTTTTGGAATTTTTATCAGAAGTGTGCAAAAATTCTAGTACCTCTTGTGTTTGAATATATTTAGAGCTTTCGAAATGGGTAGTAGTAAGTTTGCTGTAGCTGTACAGGTATATCCTTCTGTGTGTTTGAAACGGATTGTTGAATCTTTTGGTTTTATTTGTATGTTCTCATTTTTAAAATGTTCATATTATGCTGTTTTTGCATGGCTGAAGTTATTGAATTGTTTTAATTTATGTCTTGTTTTGTTTTTTACTTCTAATTAAGTTGAATAAAACAGTTTTGGGGATTGCACAACAATCCAGCTGTCCAGGGGAAGGGTATTTTCAGGTATTTCTGAGAAGAAACAAGTATTCTTTGCCAGAGAACTAATTTGTCTCTCAGGGAGCTGCTTTTCAATGTTTCATCTCTCTTGCACTCAGCTAAACAGAATGTATCTCAAATTTGAAAATATTGAAATGTAAATATTAAGCAGAAGAACATGATTGATGAACTTTCCAGAGTGCTTCCACACCCTTACGTAGACACAAAACTTGGTAGTTATTGTAAAATGAATTAATGTTTGTATGTTTATTAATATATACATTGTTTGTATATTTAGAAGACTCTGGTCAAGGCTGAAGTGACATTAAGTCTAGTCTTGAGAATGTCCTTCAGAAGAGGATTTTAGTGCGCATGCCTGTGTTGTCATCTGTTACCTTCTGTTTCGAGATGGCAGGCATAAACACTAGTACAAAAAAGTTGCTAGGTGGGAGGAGATCTCTCACACTTGATTTCTGTTGGAATTCCTATATTTAATGCAGAATAAGAGATTTTCAGTAATTTTGAGTAGGGAATATGCCAAAACTTAATAACCAAAGAACAATATTTTTTAACTGCCTTAAAAAACATGTTTAGGGAAAACAGTAAAGGTTGTTACTTTTTAAAAAAAATACAAGCAGCAAAAAACCAAAGCAAACCAACAATAGCAAAACAAAACTAACCAAATAAAAACCAGACTCAAGAGATAGTAATGTATCTTTTCTCCCTTCCAACTCACCTTGCACTCCCAGGAAATAAATTCTTATTTCTGAGAGACAGGTGGAAGGGAAACATAGAAATGTACTTGGTACATTTAAATATGTTCACATTTAAAATCTCTCCTACCTTTCTTTGTTGTTGAACAACATGTTCAATGCTGTTGAATATATGTATATTGTAATATATTTTATATATAAGCCCACTTAGCTTAAGATTTGTTGGCATAGGAAAATGCTGTCAAACACTTGGAGGCATAAAATGTTGATTATTTAAAAAAAAAAATCTTTACTGACATTATAATGCCAGTTCTTAACTTCATCAGAGCTCTGATTTGAATTTGCAGACCATGACTGTGTAGCTCTGTGGTAACACTGTGCAGGTAGTGCTGGTGTTCAACTAACACTTGTAGCTATTTGTCACATGCATATGAAAGAAGTTAATGTTTGAAAATTGCTTGTGTGCTGCTTGTGGTGTCCTTTACATGAGAAACAGAGGAACTCATTTGGAAATTTGTCCTGAAATTGGATTCATGTTAAAGCACGTTCGCCCAAGGGCAGAGCCCAGAACCACAAACCAGTGCCGTACATTCTGTGTTAGCGTTCTGCACGCACGCCTCACTAACACACCTGGGTGTCACACCCCTCTACAATGTTCATGATGATTTTTGCTTTTTCTTTTTTCTTTTCTTTCAAAATGTTTTTTAAATTTAAATGAAGTGGTTTCCATTCCTTCTGATCATGTGAATTGGTCAGAGCATGATACATCCTTACCTGAAAGATTGAGCTCAGTCACTAGGCAGTGACAAATGTTTCCCCACCAAGCTTTTCATTGCTTTCTTTCTCATACTCTGTCTTGCAGTTTCTACACCTGCTATCTCTGTATTACGAGGAACTTGGGAATGGGAGTTTCTCATAGCACTCTTGCTTTTTTATTTCCAGAGCTATCTAATGCATTCTTGATGGAAATGGTATCTGTGGAAATCTGATATCTTTTTGTCTTTTTATAATCAGTTTCCAGAGGAGACAGAAGTGGACCTTTTGTCTGTGACTATTGATGGTCCCTCCCATTACTCATCTACTAGTGAAGGCTCATGCTCAGTATTTGGTTCACCCAAAACTCCAGTAGTCTTCTCACCCGGCATTCCCTTCCAGCCTGAAGAAGGACGTCGGGATGACAGCTTATCATCAAGCAGTGAGGACTCTGAGAAGGAGGATGAGCATGAAAGAGAGAAGATGTATTTTTATAAGAAACCACAGTAAGTAATGGTTCTAAGGAAGAACACAGAAGTTAAGAAAGTACACTTGAAATACTGACTTTAAAGCTACAAAATCTGTTACTGATGAAAGACTGAATTTTGCCTGAAGCATGTATGTTGAAGCCAGGGTAGGTTGTGTTCAGCACAGGTGACACTGAGGGAAGACGGACTTTTGAACTGAAAAAGTGGCTGTTCTTTATAAAGGGGCAACTGTTAGAAATTTCAGGGCTTGGAACAGAATAAATAAACTTGGAAAGGGAGTTTTTTGAGGCACAGGGCAGGTTTTAGTAGGACAAATGACAACTTTTTTAAATACAGCAAAGCTTTCAGTTTTATCTAGTGATTATACCTCCCCAGAGTGCATGTAACCCTGTAAATATTTACCAATAACAAAATCACAGAATCACAGAATGTTAGGGATTGGAAGGGACCTCGAAAGATCATCTAGTCCAATCCCCCTGCCGGAGCAGGATCTTTTCATTCCTTTTCCTGTTTGAGAATTTAAGAATGAGTTAGTTCTTTGTATTACCCTATACTAAGAAAGGATACTTAGTAATGTGTTAATGGAAGATGAATCACTGTGTGCTGTACAGCAGATACGGCCTTTTCCAGAAAAGTTTTTTAAATGTTATATACTGAGCACAGACATCATCTGAGAATGCCTCTTACCATCTGTTCAGGTAAATGTCATGCTAATAGAGAATCCACAATTGTGCCTGTGCAGGAGTACCTCTCGCAAGAAAGCAACGGGCTTCGCTGCTGTCCACCAGCTGTTCACTGAACGCTGGCCAACAACACCAACCAACAGAAGTATGACTGGCACAACCACGGAGAGAAATATTGACTTTGAACTTGACATCAGGGTTGAAATAGATTGTGGAAAATGTGTACTGCACCCTACAATGCTTCAGCAAGAACATGATGACATTAGTTTACGACGGTAAGAAACATTTTACATAGTTGCCTTAGGAAGAACAGTGTATGGGTACTTTATTCGGCTTTAGCTATGAAGTCCATCTGATATTTCCATCACTTAGGTTATGACCATATGCACAATAATGAATGATTCTTAAGCACTGACATGTTTGAAAAGCATAAACGTATTCATTAGTTTGTTCTCATCACTTTATTTGTAATAATTATGACTACTTAATTAGCATCACTGTAAATTGCAGTCATTATGGCTGAATGTGGCATGGGGAATTGTGTCTGTTTAACAAGAATCAGTATATGCCTCGCCTCTGTTTTTATTCTTTTAAATCATATTTTATCTTTCATAAACAAAATCTTGGGCTTTCCAAGCGCTTGGATTTTTTTTTTCAGCTTTCAAGGAAGTAACTTTACAGCTTTAGTGAATCCACATAATGGTGGTTCCCATGATCCCTGAGGGCTCCCATTGTTTTCTAAGTGTAAAAGCATCCTGGTATTATGTTGCTTAATAAAATGCGTTTTTTTAGTTATCTGAGGTGACGGAAATGCTTTACTTCTGATCTTAAGGTTTGATCTCACTCTCAGTTTTTAAATTCTCTCCTTTTTTCATATGTATGTGACTGGGGATCTAATGGCAGCTTTACTTTTTAAAATTTGATATGTTGTTAATAATATGGTGAATTTTATTAAACTTAGTTGTCAACAAAGATAATTCTTAGTAAGTATAATAAAAGGAAATTAGGTTTACTTGTTTTAACTCTAATTGTAGGAAATATGAACAAAGGAGAAATACTTTTTCTTACTGACAGGTGTACATAGGAGATGTGTAATTACAAAACAGTTTGGTTTCTGTCTTTCTAATACACTTTTTCTACAAATTGATTAGATTATTATTATGAATTTATATGAAGACAAGGCTTCACAGCAGAGGAGGAAAATTGATAATACTTTTCTGCCTATCAAAGAGTTTTCACCGATCATGTTGGGTAATGCAAGTGAACTTGACTGTAAGAGTACAGAACATGGGAAGGTTTTTCTCTAATGACATAACAATAATTTTGTAGATTTTACTGCCTGAAATAATCACATCATGAAAATGGCAAAACCAGAGTGGACAGACAAGAAGGGAGTAGAGGTCACAGAAAGCACAGAATGAAGCAGAGATTGAAATGCTTCCGTATATAGTTGGTAACTGCAAATTTGTTTTAGACATCATTAGGTTTTTAATACCAGAAAATATCCTCTTATGAATATGAGTAATAAGCTTCTTTTAATAATATACAGTTTATTTATTTTAGGAGTTACGATCGGAGTTCCAGAAGTTTGGATCAAGAGTCTCCTTCAAAAAAGAAGAAATTTCAAACTAATTATGCATCTACTACTCACTTACTTGCTGGCAAGAAAGTGCCATCATCTCTACAGACAAAATCTAGTGATGTGGAAACAACAGTGTTTTATATTCCTGGCGTGGATGTAAAGGTAAAAGTAGTGTATAACTGAGCAGGGAAACACTTGCTCTTTCTATTTGCCCAGATATGATTTCAAAGCAAATTGTTACAGTGTGTACAAGTTCATACATCCAGAGCACCTCAGCAAAATCTTTTTTCAGTTATGTAGATACTACTAAAATAGGAATTATGATTTCTGTAGTACTACATTGGAAACTGATAGATGCTTTTACCCTCATTTTTTGGGGGCAGAGGGGGAGAATCCAAAGGCCTGTACCATCAAAAACAGAGCTACATCAAATGACACTCCATAACAAACAGTATAAGTGATATTATATAATGAAAATAAATCGGTTCCATTAACACTTTGGTGTCTAAAATTAGACATTTGTTTTGGATAGTAGCAGTAGTTGGCCCGGTAATGCATAAAGCTCTCTTACTGTGTCTTCTGTGTTGCTTATTATAGCAGTCAGAGTCTTGGCATAAAAACTTTTTTTTAAAGAGAATGTTTTCTCAAACACCGTCAAACTGTACACTCCCCTGTTTTTTTAATCATTGTTTCTATATCCCAGCAAGAAAGGATCTGAACAGAAATGTTCTTGTATTTTTGATTTGCCATCCTAAGGACAGGAGAAATAGGTCACTGCTGCATGGAAACTTCATACAATTCAGCTGAGGCAATGCCATAAATAAATGCTCTTCACTTGAAACAGCTTGGCTCTTCTAGTCTTTCAGTGTGGAAGGGCTATCTGTGTCCATCTTCCAGTATTCCAGGCTGTCTTCTGGTGTAACAGTTCTGCCTCAAAGTCCCTCCTATTGCTTTTAGTGAAATTTAGGAATAACTAAACATTATCTACAGCTTTTGTTCCGTTCTGTATCTTCATTGATAGTGTATTATGCACATATAGGAGATATGAACTCTTTGAATACTTTATTTTTATTTTTTATGCAACTTCTTGTACGCAGGTGTTTAGTAGTGGAGTAGTTCCACCATGCAATAAGACAGAAGGCTCTGCAGGCAGGAACAGAAAGCAGGCTCTGTGGATTGGTGGCACAGGATGTGTAGAATGCAACAGAGCGGAGGGGCAAGCTTTAGACTTTGTTCCTAAGTAGTTCATTTCTTCTGTTTCTCTGTGTTTCCTTGATTATTTTTTTATGGCTTATTAATTTATCTATTTTTTGTACAAAGATTTCCTATCTTTATGTGTACCAGCTCTATCTGTAGAACATGAGTTGGAATGCAATGTGTCTTAATACATTTGTAAATAATGCAAACAAAAAATAATTTAGGGGAAGGAGTGACAGCAAAATACTGTATAGGAATTGAACTACTTGTATGAAGTAAATTGATCTTCTCTGCTTTCCAGCTGCACTACAACTCTAAGACTTTAAAGACTGAATCGCCAAATACTTCTCGAGGATCCTCGTTGCCAAGAACCCTTTCCAAAGAGTCCAAGCTGTATGGTATGAAAGATACTGCCACATCTCCTCCTTTATCTAGCACTATCCACAGCAAGACTAACACCTTACTTCCTCCCCAACCCCCACCCATCCCATCAGGTACTTATAGACGATAACCTTCTGAAACTCTCATGGGTATATATCTTCATATTATCTACTGCCTTTAGATCTGTCTGCACATTACCTAGAGCATGGTATTTATCAAGTCTTCACTTTGGCTGCAGAAACCTCATCCCAGAATCATGAGTGCGGCTAGATTTTCAGAAAATTTTTAGAAAAAGTTTAAGCGAAGTTTAAATATCTGTATAAAAACTGAATGCTGATTGCTTTATTCTTCATAATCCAAGGGAAAAAAAAAAGGATGGATCTTTGCTTCCATACATCACACTATTTGAAGAATACCTTCAGCTTTCTAGTGCCTTCTGCCGCACAAGTAATGTGTAAAATATCGCTTTCTGGGACTGAGTTATTTCTTGTAGTACTGAGCAGCTGTTTAGATGTAATATTATTAATCAAAATATCAGACTGGTGTCCTCAACTGTTGCTGGCCCTTAAATACGCCATGATTTGGAATAATGTGAGTTCTAATACTTGAAGTGTTGTTCTGTCTCCAATGATTGCTGTTTTCAAGCAGGAGTCCATTGTTATATCAGATCTAGAGGCATGTAGATTGCACCTCCAACTTCTGAGACATTCACCCTTCTCTCCTTCAGCATTTGAATATCACTTTAGAAACAAAACCAACATTTTGACAAAATTTGCTGAGCAGGTAAAATTAATAACAAAAAAGTTTTGGTTGTTTTTTTCTTAATAAAACCAGCTGAGATGCTGGGAGAGAACAGTGAAATAAGGACACCTTTCTCAGTTATCCATGCTGTTGAACCATTAGCTCTTACTCCTTTAAGTGCCTGTCCACTTTATGATTAATGAATGTTGTTATACAACCTGACTTCAATTCTGTTCTGTATCCTATTGCCAGTCCTTGCCTTTTAATTTTTACCTTGCTATGACCAGTTACTGAGTCTTGGTTTTATATCTGTAAGCTCTACATTTGGTTATGGAAATTGCACTTGTATGAGGATATAAATGTCTCCCAAAAGCAGTTACTTTATTTCTTCATATATTGTGTTATTATAAATATTTATTAGTTCTGAATTGATTTGAAACACATTTATTGTTATTTATAGTGCTTTTTAATATTATCTTTCCTCTGGAATGGAGACCTTGTCTTACTGTCTTTGGTCTCCAGTAAGAGCAAGATAGGACAATCTAGTCAGAGGCACTAGACAGAATAGTTTGCATAGAATGAAAATTCAGTGCTTGGGTTTTTTAGCAAATAAAAGCATTTTTAAACTTCATTTCAGTCATTTAGTTAATGTTTATATTTTTCTTGGAGAATTTAAAGTCAATATCTTCACTTACCTCTATTCATTCTAACAGCTGTATTTCATAGAGACAGTAGTTAAGCTGGTACTAATACCTTCTGTGTATATTTGTATTTTGGTTAGCATGGTGCTAGCCTCTTCCACAGATTTAGAAGACAACAATATTTTTATTAGTTTATACTCCCGCTAGCTCCAAGCTTTTAAAAACGCTGGTTTAGAATCTTCCGTTGTTCTTTGTGTATATATAGTAGGACTTGCAATTTACAGTTTTAATCTTTTGATGTATTTTTCTCACTTTCAACTGACATTCTTTCCAGGCTTATGTATTTTTTTCTAATTCCACTTGAATTTCCAGTCAGCTGTGGTTACGTTGCATTGTGTATTTGGAGAAGCACTGTCTATGTCTGATTTCAGTGCTATTTTTTAAAAAGCAAAAGTGATGACAATGACATAAGAGTGCTTGGTCACGAACATCTGCAATGGAATTACAGTCAAACATGACAGACTAATACTTCATTTTGCATAGTTTTTTTAATGAAAACTTATGGCTTAATTTTTTTCTAACTGATCTTGATTTATGCCTTTTCAGATGATGATACAGAGAATTTGAGGAAACAGCTGTTAGTTATGTCTTCTAATGTTTATCAGTCACTGTTGAGTGGTATCGTGTTAGAAAAATTTATCTTCTAAATGTTGCAGCCAAAGGGAAAGGAAGTGGTGGAGTGAAAACTGCTAAGCTATATGCATGGGTTGCACTCCAGTCATTGCCGGAGGAAATGGTGATTAGCCCGTGCTTACTGGACTTCCTAGAGAAAGCTCTTGAAACCATTCCAATTACACCCATTGAAAGGAACTACGCAGGTAAGTTGCGTCTTTGTATTTTAGTACTCTATGCTTTTTCATTTTTGTCTTCTGGTGGCATTGAGCTGCTTTTCCCTTTAAATTCCTCTTTCTAATGAGTTCTTGTACTTGTTAAAAGCTGTTAGTTCACAGGATGAAGACATGGGACAATTTGATATACAAGATCCCTTAGAAGAGTCCACAACATCATTAGTATCATCCTCAACATCAGCATATTCATCCTTCCCTGTAGATGTGGTGGTTTATGTACGAGTTCAGGTGAGGTTTTAATTCAACATTCAGTTTAGTAGGTAACTTCAGTCACAGTCTTTGAGACAATCCATGCTTTGAAGTTTGCTGTTTAAAAATTAAAAATATTTTCAAGTGTCCTTTCTGAAATATATTAATATCTATTGTGATGATAAAAAAGGACTTCTTTCAACAGAAGTTCTGACATACTTTAGTTCCATTGAAACCAAAGAAATTAGCTATTTTGAGAAGTCACAAAAGTTATGAGCATTTTTAATCATTATTTCTTCCTTGTCTCTTTTGGTATTTTTTTGAAAATACATTTCATAACTAGTATTTATATCCCTTGTTTATAGGTACCATTACAAAACGAAAATACAAGGCATTATTCATACTGCTTAATATTTGATAAGTCTGGGCTTTCTATACATCAGGGGGAAAAGTGCTACCGCAGAGTGATTCAGAGCACCGGAGCTTGATCTGAATGTTGTTATTATATTTTTCCACTTTGCTCAAAGAGCATTTTTTCCTGGTATAAATTTGATTATGTTCCCAAATTGAATAACTATCCTAATATATGCTGTTTTTCATGCCTGTGAAAATTAACCCCAATGATCTGTAGCCTCTCTCAGTTTTTACTGTAAGCTTGTCTGGCAAAGAAAGTGTTGAGGGAGCTGAGTCTTTCAGCATCAGCTCAAGACTCAAGTGATTCTGTATAGTCCTTGCATGGGATGAGTAAATCTATGAATTGACTTGGGGAGGAGGAAGAAAGAGTGGCATACATGTCCTCTACTGCATCAAGGGTTCCTGTGTTTGAGTTTTCTAAACTAGTTCAAGTAATAGTCCTGGTGTTGGAGGGATTCCTTGAAATTAAGTTATCTATAGAACATGTATATAGTTGTCTTACCAATTCTAAAACAAGTCTGAAAAGGCTGCGATTTGGTTAGATTTTAAAAATAAATACATAGGACTTTAAAAACATTCCAAATTTGGCTTATAGCATTTTATGTTTGTTCACTGAATGCTTTGTTTTCTTTCTGTGTTTCAGCCCTCTCAAATCAAGTTCAGTTGCCTGCCTGTATCAAGGGTTGAATGTATGCTGAAGCTGCCTTCCCTGGATCTTGTTTTCTCTTCAAACAGAGGAGAACTGGAAACGTTAGGTACAATGTACCCATCAGAAAATGCATCAGTTGGTGGCAGTACATCACAGAGTGCCTCAAAGAATTCAGTTAGTAAATCTGGAGCACCAGGTAATATGTATATGAATGTTTATACTATATGCAGCTTGTAGCATAAATAAATGTTTTGTTGTCTAGAATTAGAGCAGAAGGTAAGCTTCTTAAGGCTAGACATTTATGAATTGGCGAGTTCAGTAGGATTTCTTCACGTTGTATCAATTTCCTGTAAAAGCTTGCACAGATGCAGTATACTGGAGTTTTTCTTGCATTGGTTGAGCGCATTCAGTTCTCTGCTATAAAAGACTAACATCAATATATATAAAGTTTAAGCTACATTGTTGCTAGAAGGACATAATTTGGCATTCATTTGGTCTGCTTAATATTGCTGTTAAGTCAGTATTATTTTGTGTTTGGACATGCTTTAGTACTAAAACTAACTTCTGCTAAATTTTTACTTCAGGCTCATCACCTGGACTGGGCAGCCCTCTTGGCAGAACACGGCACAGCAGCAGTCAGTCAGACTTGACTACTTCTAGTAGCAGCTCTTCAGGCCTGAGCTTTACTGCCTGCATGTCTGATTTTTCCCTTTATGTATTCCATCCATATGGAGCTGGAAAACAAAAATCTGCTGTTACTGTTCTAACTCCTGGATCAGGAGCCTTAGGTACAGGGCAAGTTTTTGTTTGCTTTAATGACCGTTGTTGAAGTTTGGCATGGTTTTCTGAACTGAAGATTTGAAAAGGTCACAGAAGATTCAAGTTTCTCCTTTCTATGTCTAGGTAATGTGGATGAGGAACCAACTTCGGTCACTGGCCGGAAGGATTCTTTGAGCATTAACCTTGAGTTTGTGAAAGTCAGCCTGTCACGAATAAGGCGTTCAGGAGGCTCTTCCTTTTTTGAGAGTCAGTCTGCAAGCAAAGCTACGAGCAAGATAGATACTACATTGATAAACATATCTGGTAAATGCTTGTTTCATTTTAATCCCATCTGTTCAGCTAGTAGAGAACTGCTGTTCATCGCAGTATGCCCACAGTGTCCACACAGTACAGGTTCAATTAAGTCTCCACATGTAACAGGGGAATGAGCTTCAGTAGGCCAACCAGTGCCCCAGTTTGAAGGCTCTCTCACCTCACTGTCCCTTCAGAACAGAAAGATGAACAAACTCTGATTCTCACTGCTGGTTTATCTCATAATAGATTTACAATAGAGATAAACTAGTAAAATAATAGAACTTTGTTAGATTTTTTCCCAAAGTTGGTTCAGCTTTCAGTTGGACCTGGTTTGGTAAACACTAACCACAGATTTTCATAGTCTTCCCTTCAGAAACAGGTATTTCACAGCTCTCTTTTGTTACCCGAATAGGACAAAATCTTTTACAGGCACTTATCCTGTTTTCCTTTTTTTTATATGAAAATTAGAAATAGCCTAATTTTCAAGCAATCTCCACACAGAGAAAGAAATCAAAGTGGATTATGTACCACGATTAAATGTGATACTATAGGGATGATACACTACCCATTAAAAATGACAGCTGAATCCCCTAGATCACAGGCTGCCTTTTTAGTGTTCCTCGTGATCAGTTTGTTTGTTTTAGTCTGGTATTTGCTGTGTGTTATTCTGACTGGGTGATGTAGCTCTGCAGTCTCTGTTCAGTTCCTAGCTGTCAAATTTCACTACCTTGCCACCTGGTGCCTATGAAACTACAGTGGATACCTGTGTGGTGCTTGACTGCCAGCCAGGGTCAAACCTACAACAGTACTCACGGAACCTTGAAGTAAAAGTGGGTTTAAAATATGTATTTATTCATTTACTCCTCTGCGTATGGGACACTGACTTACTGGGAAAACAGCAGAATGGCTGTGATTTATCTGCTACTAAAGCCCTCGGATGAGGAGTGTGAGGCACATACAACACAAGTAGAACCCAACATCAGTTATATTATTAGGTTCCATCTTGACTTTATGAAATCTGTTTGTATCTAATATTGGCTTTGGAGAAATGGCAACACCTCAGGAAAACGGCAGGTTTTAATACCTGTTTTTTCATTGCAGTAGAGACTATGCTGCTGGGTGTAAAGAAGTATTTGACTGTATTGAACATCTATTAATTAGATTTGGTTACCAAAACCTGTTACTACTGAGAATTTACAGTTGTGTGGATATGCTTTTTCTTTTTCAGCTGTCTGTGATATAGGATCTGCTTCTTTTAAATACGATATGCGGCGACTCAGTGAGATTCTAGCCTTCCCAAGAGCTTGGTACAGGAGAAGCATTGCTAGAAGGCTTTTTCTAGGTGATCAAACAATAAATCTGCCAGGTAAGATACTGCTTCTTATAATGAAAAACCTTTTAGTACAAGGGGTTATAATAGAAGTTTTATAAATGCTTATTACCTGTGTCTTATTAAATATGTGACTAGATATAAATGTATTATAATTTACTTTATATGCAGTCACTCTAGGTTTAATAAAAAAAAATCATAGAAAGAAGAAATGGAAGATTTCTAAAGTAGGTCATTGAATTATTTAAAGAGCTTATATTAATGAAGACAGTAGGAAGCCTTTAGTTATGATAACTGTAATATTTTGACACTCTTCAAATACTACTTAGTATACGGGAGGATACTGTTAAACAAAAGTTAAATAGTTTTTTTGCCTTTCACATGCTGCTGTTTTTTTCCAGCAGCATCAGGTCCTGGAACACCAGATTCAATTGAAGGAGTAACCCAGCATCTTTCTCCTGAATCGTCACGGAAAGCATACTGTAGGACGTGGGAGCAGCCTTGCCAATCTGCTTCATTTACACACATGGCACAGTCACCGAATGTTTTTAGTGAACATAATGCAAGCAGCAGTATGTCACCTGGGACAGCATCTCATAGCTTAAAGTCTCCAGCTGTTACAAGATCCAGGAGCGTGTCTGACTCTTCAGTGCCTCAGAGAGGTGAGTAGACAATGATTCCTTTAGTTTTTTTAAAGTATTTCCATTATTGTGAAAAAAAGTGTTGCTACTGCTTTGTAGAAAGCAACCATAAAATATTTTCCGCTGTGCCTGGGAGTGGAGAGTCAATGGCTTAGAGAAAGGAAAATGTCCGAAATGGATGAATCAAAATGTAGTTTGTTAGAGTATTTTCTAGTAAAAGAAACTTCAATTTTACAGAACAGGTGTTGTTTAGCTGGGGTTAGGTAAGTTCTCCAGCTTAGTCTGATTGTGTTGTCATCTTCTTGGCCCTGTATTCTCATCCAAGCAGTTACCAAACTCTTAGCAGAGGGTCCATATCACAGCTCACAGGTGAGGTCAGTTACTTCATTTCATCTGAGACTTTGGGGTCATACTAAGAGGTCTAAATAAGGATATTTTCTATATAATAAAGTAACTTTTAACTTTTTTAACTACAAATGTTGTTGTATCTTGTAGCAGTGTAGCACTGGCTGTGTGGAATATTTATGGCACTAGCTATTGACAGGAGATGTAGAAGTATGTTCATTTTACTCTAGGAGAAATACCTATAAGAAAAGAAAGAACAGGTATTTTGTCTATTTAGAAAGCAAGCAAGGTGTTTTTTTAGGACACAGTTGGAAAGGGGTTTATGGCTGGTAGAGTGGCTTGTTCATAGGAAATGCAATTTTGCCCAGGATTATAAGTGTATTGCCAGGATTTTTGTGAGAAGAGCAAGAAAAACCCTAATACTTGAAATTTTGACTTGGCACTTGTACAAATAACTGCTACCTGATTATTCAAATACTAATAATTCAGTTTATGAGTACACTGGTATTTTTAAACAGTTAAAGAATTTAAAATAAGCTCTTGCATAACTGACTGCAAATTAAAAATCTTTCCTCTTAAAGGTAATGGTAAAAATAAGTGTGTAAAATAGATGTGTAAAGTGCGTTAATTTCTAGGGCAACTAAAGCAACATGTACTGCAAATGCTCTAATTTTCACTTATCCTCAATGTATATGCTCTGCCAGTTTTTCCAAGCATGTGGAATAATTTAAATTTTTGTCTACTTTTTTGTTTAGATACTCTCTCAAAAACATCAACTCCATTTAATAAGTCAAATAAAGCTGGAAGCCAGCAAGGAACACCATGGGAAACACTGGTTGTATTTGCGATGAACCTAAAGCAATTAAATGTACAAATGAATATGAGCAATGTAATGGGCAATACTACGTAAGTATAAAACAAGGTCAATCATGTTTTACAGGATGGTGTCATTTTGGGGGCAAAACCCCAATTTCCCCACAGACTGTTAACAGCCAGTGGGGAACTGTTAACTGTTGTCTTCTAGCTTTAAAATCTGAACTTTTTCAATTTTGAAATGTGAACTATAAGTACCGATAGATGCTTAATTCTGAAGTCAAATATGCCTAATGCACATTATTTATTACTTTCCAGTGAATCATTTTGACAGCCTGGAAAATTGTTGTCCATTTTCACCTCTGTTCTAGGTGGACTACCAGTGGTTTGAAAAGCCAGGGTCGTCTGTCTGTGGGTAGTAGCAGAGATCGGGAAATTAGCATGTCTGTTGGCTTGGGAAGATCACAGTTGGATTCCAGAGGGGGAGTTGTTGGCGGTACCATAGATGTTAATACCCTGGAGATGGTGGGTAAGTTGGAAAGCTGCCTGGTATATGCTCCAGACAAAAATTGTGGAAAACTGAAGAACATACACAGTTCCCTCTTTTGTGAACCTGCCAGTGTATAAAGACTTTGGATTCTTACTGGTGCATTGTGACTATGAAACACACTCTGAACTGAAGGGAAAGCCTTCTGATCAGGGGCAGATTCAGTCTCAGGGTCACTCTGAAATTACACTAGCTAGCTGTGCAACCCTCCAGCCCCCTTCACCTGTCTGGACAGATGGTGACTGAAAAGATTTGATAGCAGTTCAGCTCCTCCTAAAATTTCACAAGTGCTTATGGTCTGGGAAATGCAAAACATTGTGCATCTGGAAGAAACCAGTGCTTTTTCAGTTCCCCTGTATCACGTAGATTGCATAAGGGTGAAACACCCTGGAAAAGCTGATTTTCTTATTTTTAATGCTATATTTCTGTGTTACTTACGTTCTGTTTCAGCTCATATTTCTGAGCACCCAAACCAACAGCCCAGTCATAAAATTCAAATTACCATGGGTTCTACTGAAGCACGCGTTGACTATATGGGGTCCAGTATCCTAATGGGAATCTTCAGTAATGCAGATCTTAAACTACAAGATGAATGGAAAATTAATCTGTATAATACTTTGGACTCAAGCATCTCTGATAAAAGGTAATATCGCTTCCTGTGTTTAAAGTTGATAATGTTTGATATGGTCAGATTCTGCCTGTATGGCTTTTGTCCAGTATTGCTAACCAAAAACATAAGCATCTTCTCAAAACCAAAGGGTTTGTTTTTATTGTCACAAGGAAATAGATTAACTGCTGATGTTCTTGCTGTTTCTAATATCTAGTGAGATATTTGTCCATGGGGACTTGAAATGGGATATCTTCCAAGTGATGATTTCAAGATCGACTACACCAGACCTGATAAAAATAGGAATGAAACTCCAGGAGTTCTTTACTCAGCAGTTTGATACAAGCAAGCGAGCTTTGTCTACCTGGGGACCTGTTCCTTATCTCCCTCCCAAGACAGTGGCCAACAACTTAGAAAGAAGCTCACATGAGCAATGTAAGTGGTACAAAAAATAGTGCATTTTCCAGTTAGGATGTTTTAATTGCGAAAATTCATCTGAGTAACTTTATACATGCAAGTATATCTATTTCACTTGAAAAGGTTTCTTCAGTACATTTTTCTTGTAAATTTGGTCTGGCAATAACCTTTGAATGAAGAATGCAAATATCTCAAGTACCCTGCCATAATGACCTAACTTACGTTATTTTCAGGTTTTAGTTAAAAATAGGTATTTTTGTTTACAAAATTTAAAAAATCCTTTTTGCGGTTTTCAAACTGTTTCAATAGACTTGAAATAGTTTTCAAAGTCTGTTTTGAACTGTACTTCATAAAAAACATTGCTACTTTGAGTAGTAGAGGAAGTGTGATGCTACTCTTACTTTCTATTAATCATGACTTGAAACCATTAATTGTCTGAACATAGTGAGTCACAGATTTCCAAGTGTGCTTGTTTAGATACTCATAAGCTACAACCACCTTAGATCACAAAGATGAAACAGTGTCAATGAAATAGATGAGAAAATATTGCTCATAATTCCATGTTTTACTAAAAAATATAAATATAGCAGCAATCTTTTTTGTATCTTCCTTTTCCCTGAAGCTTGTTCTTGCCATTGCATGTTTACTTTCTAGTGTTGGATGCAGCCCATCATCGCCATTGGCCAGGAGTTTTGAAAGTGGTATCCGGGTGCCATATATCCTTATTTCAGATGCCACTGCCAGAAGATGGAATGCAATTTGGAGGATCCATGAGCCTGCATGGAAACCATATGACACTGGCTTGTTTTCATGGACCTAATTTCCGCTCAAAATCTTGGGCCTTATTTCACCTTGAAGAACCCAATATTGCATTTTGGACAGAAGCCCAGAAAGTTTGGGAAGATGGTAATTTAAACCATTTCCTCATTTTTCTAAATTCCTTCAAATTAATTTTAAGAATCTGTTGATACATAAGAAGAAATCAAAGAAAAACTTACTTTCTTTGAAGTCTGAATCAATGTACCACTTACCTAAAATAATCACCTGTTTCCTCTCCATCTTTACCACCATTTGCTTTATCTGTGGAGTAATGCAAAGTATATTTTCAAATATACTAGATATATCCTTGATAATACACCTACAGAGTGGATTGTCTGCCTTGTTAATTGCTTGTCTCTGTTTATGCAGTCCTTTGTTTCTACATGATGGATTTTGATGGTCTTATTGTTTGTCTGCATATATGTCTATAATTACTGAGGATTTTTTTTTCTCTTGGTAGCAAGCTTTATTTCTGTTTGTAATGCCACTGACTTACTAAGTAGTCGTGTTAAATATCTGTGTGAAAAGAGGACAGTGAAAGAAGAAATCCTACCACCCATACCAACCTGCTTTTTCCATTTTTCTTTCTCCCCCCACGCCACCCACACCTCCCATGCAGGTACTAGTGAACACTCTACATATATTGTGCAAACCCTGGACTTTCATTTGGGCCACAACACTATGGTCACCAAACCCTGTGGAGCCCTCGAAAGCCCCATGGCGACAATCACGAAGATAACAAGGCGCCGCCATGAAAACCCCCCACATGGAGTTGCCAGCGTGAAAGAATGGTTTAATTATGTTACAGCCACAAGGAACGAAGGTTAGATTCATGTTAAGTTGTGGGATGGGTCTCCTTGCCAGGCAGTGCAGATTGTGCTGTTTAAAAGCTGCTAAATTTCAAATGGGCTACAGGGAAAAGGGAATTTTAAATAAGGGAAGTTGTTTCCTCTGGAGAAATTTATGGTGAACTGTGGAATGAAGCACAGCAATATGCTGAACAGCTGGAAGTGTTACTGAACTAAGTCCTTTTTCAAATTGTGCAATAAAGACAAAATATTCTGTTAGCGTGTAAGACACTTATCTGTCTGCCATTGCAGTAGTTGTAGTCTCTTCCTCTTTCACTACATGCAAACATTTTTCTTGTTCCACATAGTTGTCCAGTTGTGATCTTGTAACATGAGGATGTATTTAGTAATTTCACTGTATATGAAGGATTTATGGATTAAGTTAAAGTAGGAATATATTTTAGGCTTCTGTCATCACTTACAAAGAACATTTGAAAATTACTCATCTGCCTGAAGCTCTTGAACTCTCACCTGCTTCTAGGAATTAACACATTTTGAATCATATCTTTAAACCATTGTTAATTGGAAAATAAAACTTCAAGATAATGTTAGAAGACATCTTAAAATACAGCTGTTGCTGTTTCATTCACAAACTGTAGAATGAGTAGATGACAAGTAGAATTTTTTGAAAGGGCGTACAGCAGAATATGGTGTATAGTCAGAAAGGAGCAGATGATAGTTTTTTGAAAAAATATTTTTAAATTATTGATATACTAATATTTTTTTGAAAAACACAACGGGATGTAGTGTGTGAGATTCACAGAGGTGCTGTCTGTTAAATGTTTTTCTCTAACCCTGTTTTGCTACATCTGGAGGGTTTAAGCATATAAACAACAACGTTTGATTGATTGGCCTTTTGTGGCCATGCTGTTAGGAGCAGGAGAAAGGATATAATCTTAATAAACATATACTAGCAGTTTTACAAGGAAATAGTAACCTTTCTTAACTTTTTGTCTTGTCACAATATTAACAACTGAAAACTAATTCAAATGATGTTGCATGTGTGCTATGGTAGAAGTCTTGTGACAAAGTTGGATTCCTGGTCAACAGTGATTTCTGACAGGAGTGTTGCCTTGATGAATTTAGGTATTACTTGTATCCATCAGAAACATGTATTTTCATTTTAATTGCTGCCATATTTTCAAACATAGAGGGCATGCCTTGAAGCCATGCAGTCTGTATCTCACTTAACTGGAAGGTCCTTATGAGAACGGAGTTGTGATAGGGTGGTCAAATGAATAAAATTTAGACTTAAAGCTTCCAAGAAACTAACAAAGAATCTTTAGAAGTGCTTAGATGTTATGGTACCAACACCTATTTCCTCCCTTGTTCTTATTATGAGATGTATTTCAGTGTATGAAATTGCCACTATTAAATGTTGTGAAAATTTGTCACCCTCTGTGCTGACAGAACCATTTTTAATAATGATGACTGAATTCAGGAATTTCCCATTGTCCCTGTAGAGTTAAACCTGCTTCGAAACGTTGATGCTAATAACCCAGAGAGCAGCACAACAGTGAAAAGCTCAAGCTTACTAAGTGGCTTCAGAGGAGGCTCCAGTTACAACCATGAAACTGAAACCATCTTTGCATTGCCAAGGATGCAGCTGGATTTTAAATCTATTCATGTTCAAGAGCCCCAAGAGCCTTCACTACAAGGTGCAGTAAATATCACTTGTGTTTTTCTTGATCCAAAGCTATTTCTCATAAATGAAGAGTTAAGTACCAGGACACCATGCTGATCTGCAAGATCAGGATAAAGATCTGCAAGAAAAGATAAAATTTCGTAATAAAATGGGGAGGGAATTCTGATAAGAGAGTGAAGATCTAGCCTGGTCACTGTAGAAAAAACTTCCTAAGAGGAAAGAATACCAACATTGCAGCTAGGTCAGCTGTATTTGGGGAGGGGAGTTTTCTTAATTTTAGTAAAAAGAGAAGGGCTGTTCTGCAGAAAGGAATATGATACAGGAACCTAAATGTTATGCTCTTGTTCTCCAAATGTTATCTTCAGACTGCAGTGGGAACTGGTGGCAAATGAGACATCTGAAGGTATAAGAAAATGTAGATGTTTATTTTGGCTAAGCTGCGGTTTTACTCCATACTTGATCTTGGAAAATACTGCTAGATAAGTCACCCTTGGTTTTTTTATCGCCTAACTGGCAAGATCTGCTACCAGCTTTTCTTACTGTCTAAAAGAATGCATTAATAGCATAGCACAAACTAGTGATACAGCTTCAAGGTTGACTTTTCATGTTGAGGATGATCATGTTGCTACATGATAGTATTTCTTTAACATTTTAAAAAATATCATAAGTTAGTCTGAGGGGAAAACTGTTAAACATGCTGAGGCTGATAAACACAGATGTTAATTGTGGTACTTCTTCTCTTTTGAGTCTCTGGTTCAGTAACCAATTGAGTTTTCAAATAATTTGTATTAAAATTCTGTGTACTTTTTTGTATTACAGTATGTACTTTGAAGTGTATTCATACTATTTTTATCTCATTGTAGATACGAGTGTTAAACCAAAGGTGGAATGCAGTGTGGTAACTGAATTTACAGACCACATTTGTGTAACTATGGACGCTGAATTGATTATGTTTCTGCATGACTTGGTGTCTGCTTATCTAAAAGAAAAAGAAAAAGGTAAGTGATTTATGGGGTATCACTCTTCTGACAATCTGCAGTCGTCAGACTATTTGCTAGTACATATCTGCATACTTTTAAATAGAGTTGATTTGTTAAAAAGTGATTTAATTTTTTAAAAGTTAGGCGTACCTTTGCTTCCATTGAAATAAATAAAAGTAGAATTAAATGTTCTTGAAATCAGGACTTAATGCTATGAAATGATAGCTACCTCTTTTGATCACCGATGAATGAAATTTAACTATACAATAACAAGAAGTCTTTTCCTGGTTGTTTTAGAGTGAAAGCCAAGAGCTATTTTGGCACTTCTCAAAAAGTGCAACATTTTTCAGGAACTACCTGAGCTGATTTTAAGTCAGCTCCTGTAGGACTGGGAGCAGAGTGGTTGCATACAGACTTAGGAACCCCGTAGTGTCACTATGCTGATGTGCCACCATTGTGCAGGGACCTGTACTACTATCTCTGTGTGGCACTTTGCTACACTGCGTAAGTAAGTACAGCAGGTTGTTCAAAAAAAGTTCAGTCACCCTACTCCTAGATTTGTGTTCCCTACCCACTACTGATGTGCTTGTGCTCGTTACTGCGAGTTGTATTCTTGCTCCTATTTTGACATCTGGTGCTTAGTTTAACTTTCTTTCTCTAAGATGGTATGTGCAGATGAAAATTGTTTAGGGAAGCTACATTTGCTTTTCTTGCAGTTCATGAATGGAGTTTCTCTCAAGACATGCATTTTTCTGACTTCAGAAGGCTTTCCATGGGAGTTTGTTCAGCTGCAGCATTCAAATTTGGCACATGCATTCCTAAGCAATACATGGTCTTTGCTAAGAAGAGCAAATTGAAGACAAATGAGTTTGATGTATATGTAATGTGCACCAAACAGTAATTTTTGTTGTAGACTTCAGGTGAATAAACAGTGCAGTACTGGATGGCTGGCCATGCTCTGTGACTATGCTGAAGGGCAAGTCATCATCTAGTGGCTTTAACGCTTTACAAGAAATTATTGCCAAAAATATCTAAAACCTACTAAATCACTTAAGACTTTAGAAAAAAAATCATAATGGCACTGTAGGTGTTGATCACAGATAAAATTACTTCAGATATTACATTTAATGTAATTATTATATAATTATGTAATGTCAGATTAGGTGTCATCACTAAGCTTTTAAACTGCTGCTTTGAAGTTCTACAACTTCTCATATTAAAATAAGATTTTTCCAAATCTTGCCACACTAATCCTACTCTAGATTCTCATTTACATACCTTTTTTTTTTTCCCTTTAAAGGCTGCCACAAGAGTAATGTAACACGGTAATATATATGTAAAAAATGAGTTACAGCCACAGTAAAGCCACATATTTTGGCTGTGTGAAATTCAGCATTGTGTGTAGTAGTTGACATTTTCTATGCAGTTCAGTTATAAATGCGGCATTTATGTGACATAACATGGTATGATGTATAAATGTAACACGTAAAACATATGATGCAGAACACATGAAATACAGTATTTTAAAAGTTAATAAGTAACCATATCACAATCTGTTTGCATGTAATAGTGCACAACAGAGATAGGAGGGCTAATTTTCCTAAAAGCACTTCATAGCAAAACATCCAACAAGTGCAGAAATTAACAAAAGGGAAAGATAACTATTTTTGGTGTAATTTTGTAAAAAACTTTATTTTCAAGCTCTCTTAAAATTAATCAAAACTCAATCCAGAATCACAGATCTGTTTTTATGTTATAAAATATGTTGTTTGGAGGAGAAAGCTGCTGTTCCTTTTTTGTACGCCAGGATTTAAATTCAAGTAAGAGCTGGGTTCAGGTCCCCTTGATGCCGTTGGACAAACATTGAATTTAATTGTCAATCTAAAAAAAATATTCTAAATGAGGAGCGTGTCTGAATTTTGGTTATGGAAGGTGATATGCTTTATTGAATGCCATGATGAACTTGAAAGAAAGCCCTTGTATATGGATACTTTGGGCCGGCAGAGAGAAGGAAGAATTCCACATTCCAGTGTTATCCAGTGTCTATTACAGCTTCTATGGGTTATTTTTTTACTAGCACTTCGTTGAAATCAAAACTGTTTGCCAGACATTCTCTGAAACACCAAGTGGTTCTCTCTTTTTTGAGATTTGTGCTTGTGTTTCTTTAAAGGATGTACAAAGAGAGTTCAGGTGAGATGCTCATGACTGACTGGTGTGGGGGTTTTTTTCTCTCCATTTTGTAGCAATTTTTCCTCCTCGTGTTTTGGCTGCTCGTCCAGGGCAGAAAAACTCCGTTGGTGTTCTTGAGGACAGCTCCGCTGACAAAGAGGCAGAGGAAAGCATTACTTACACTACAGTCGACTGGAGAGAATTTATGTGCAATACTTGGCATTTGGAACCCACGCTCAGGTAACAAGCTGGCTTATCTGTGATCTTTGTCTATGCATTTTATCTGTGGGTACTGTCCTTCAAACCACAAGTGTTTCCAGTTGATGCTGTTCAGCTACTGAGAGGATCGATCACGTGGGTGCTGTTACAGATTTGTCTTGGGCTGTTGGTGCTGCTATGAAAGATACCCGCTAGAGGACGTGACAAAAGCTGGGTAACGCAGTTATCTATTACAGCAGTTCACTTCTGCGTTAGGGTTTATGCAGATTAAAGATATTGTTGTCAGGGGGATTGGACTAGATGATCTTTCGAGGTCCCTTCCAATTCCTAACATTCTGTGATTCTTCAACACCAGGAGACAGCAAAATTAAACTCATCAAGGACCACAGATTACTGTGTTTCACTCTGCCCTACAACAGTCCATTCCCTTTCTGATGTACTGCTTTTCATCTTGCACTTTTCCATTTTTAGCATTCCAACTTTAGTTCTTTAAAACAGCACTATTATATACTAGGTGTTGTATGGCATTTTAAAATAGGCAGAAAAGAATAGTGTGTATAGCAGCAACTCGGTGCTCCCAGTATACTTTCTTAATCACTGAAAATGACTTTTCTCTGTGTAACGGTTTGTTTGGGTTTTGTCTGCTGACAGTGCTGGAGCACCTGTGTGTTCAGTCACATATCAAAGCAACACATCAACCCAGGCCAAACAAATCTTGACAGTTGGCGTTGTTTGCTAGCAGTAATAATAAATCAATTTAAACATGATCTGGAGGCCACCCAGTCTGGTTTTTGTCTCCTTGAGCATTCTCTTCAAGAGGGTGTTCTTTTGGCCATGTTCTGCTTATCTGTATAAATTAAGTTTGAAACAATGCCTGTTGGATGGTAAAAATGAATGTTTGTTTATACACATGCCAGTTGCTATACATACATATTTGAGTCCCTTATTTTTTTTAGATTAATATCCTGGACAGGGAGAAAAATTGATCCTGTTGGTGTTGACTACATCCTTCAAAAGCTGGGCTTTCACCATGCAAGGACTACTATTCCTAAGTGGCTGCAGCGCGGTGTCATGGATCCCTTGGACAAAGTTTTGTCTGTCCTTATAAAGAAACTTGGTACTGCACTACAGGACGAAAAGGAGAAGAAAGGAAAAGACAAAGAAGAATACTAAGAATATAATGTGACAACCTTAATTCCGTTTTATTTTATCAAGGTGTTTTTATTATATTTGAAGAATTTAAGTATGGTTTAAAGAGAAACCTAACAGCTTTTTGCTACTCTATTTGAAACTTACATTGTGAGTAACTGTTTACTGTGGTACATGCTACCATTCTGTATTTGAAGTTCTTGCATGATGATGACCACTGTATAGTCTGTGAAGGAATCGCTGGAACACTGTAAATCTGCTCCTCGGCGTCCACTGTTTTCTTATGTGCAATATGATTCCTGCATCCTTACAAAACTTGCAGATTAACTGTGAATTTCCATAAACTTTTATTTGCCATAACACAAACCCCTTGTTGATGTGACTGGTAATGGATTTGTCCATGTAGACTTGTGTAAATTATATATATATGTAACTTATGAAACTGTGATTGCCTTAGTCCTAAAAATCATTGTTTATGACACTTGTAATAAATTTTAACTACTGTACAGGGCTTTTTTCGTTGTGGTGGTTTAACTTCCTTGATTAAAAAAAAAAAACAAAAAACGCTATAGGTGTAACTTTGCTCTTGAGCATCCTTCTAACGGCGGTAACTCTGCCCCAGGCAGCGCCCGGCCTTCCGCCCCAGGCGCTGGAAAGAAGCAACCCCCCGCCGGCTGCCTGCGCCGAGGAAACTGTGAGCGCAGCGGGGCCGCCCGCCCGAGGGAGGGGGCGGCGGGGCCGCGTGCCCGCGGGCGGTGCTTCCCCGGGCCCTGCTCACTGCGCGCTTCTGCCGCAAGTAGGTCGGGGCCGATCCCGGCCCGTGACGCCTCTCGCGGTTTCGGGTGCCGCCCTGCCCGCCGGGACGCTCCGGTCCCGCTCCCCGGGAAACTGACGAGACAGCGTGGGGGGCGCTCCGCCGCTGCGCTCAACCGGCGGGGGGGCGTGCTGCGCGCCTCGCGCCGCGACCGTTGGTCAGCAGCCCTTACTGCGCGAGGACGAGAGTCGCTCGCTCCCTCCCTGACAGAACTGCAGCCTCGTGCCTCGGCTGTGCCTCACGTGGCGCGCGGCAGGGCCCCCCGCTGAGGCGTCTCCCCCTCACAAAACAGAGGGGCTGGGCGGGGGAGTCTCCGCCTCCCCAATCCAGGCGGTGAAAGGCACGGGGGCCGGCCTGCTGCGCCGGCTCCTCGGCCGTCGGAGCCCACTCCCCAGGGCGGGGGGGGGCAGTGTTGCTGCGGTTTAGCAGGCGATAGGGAGCACCCGGGCCGCCCCCACGCCTTGTCCCGCCTTGTCCCGCCTTCCGCCTCAGGTGTGCTCCATCTGCCCAGCGGCTGTAAGAGCTCCGGCATCGCCAGCAGCGGGGTGGGCAGGGCGGCCGAGCCTAGCAGGGGTGGGTTTTCTCACAGAGAAGTTATCAGGAGGCGAGAGCAGGTACAACTCCAGCACCAGCTTGTCCTGGGAACTTGAGAGGGGTCGGCTTTGCTGCTTTAGTTTTTGCCTTGCTGCCTTGAGAGGTGACTGAGGAATTGTGGTGTTCTTTGAGCTGTTTGCAAGACGGGGTGCAGAGCCGCGTTAAGTCTTGCTTTAAAGCCAGGGGGAAGGTGGTTTACTACCAGAAGAAGTGGCTTTGAGCCTCGTGGTCCCAGCTGGGAAAGGGGAGGGATGGGAAGGACGCTGTGTCTTGGTTCTTTTGCCGGGAAGCAACGTGCGAGTTGTTCATAGTGCTCTTGGGAAACAGTTTAGCTAAGAAAAGTGGAGTTTGCAGCATGCATTTAACGTATCACAACTTCACGTTTGAACTTAGGCTGATTGGAAATGGCTAGTGGCAATGGCTGGTCTCAGGGTGCTGGAGCACCCACCTTTGGCCCCATACAGAAGAAGGCCTTGCCAGCTTGGGCTCCTGCGCAGCCTCCTTTCAGTAAGCTTCCTCTGCCTGTGGTTGTAAGGCCAAAACTTGGACCTTCTGAGAGACACAGTGTACCAGAGGTGACACAGAATCCAGGTATAGTTTTCAGTTTATACAATGGAATTAGTTATTAAAGTTTCCTAGTGAAACTAACTTTATGATTTTCTCTCTTTTGAAAGGTTGCAGCCTTTTGCTGCTTTTTCTTATTGCTGTGTTTTCTTAAATGACTTCTTGTACATCTGTTTGAACTTGTTCCTCTTCTTCCTGTCTCCTACTGGAAGTTTGTTAGCGTGATTTGTTGTAGGATGGGCTACATAGCCTGCAGTCTTTCGTAATATAAATTGCCAGTTTAACTGTGCTGTAGAGGTTGCCAAAATATAGGATATGTACTGTTGCATTAATTTTCATAGAAATCATTGAGAAAATTTTTCACTTCAGTTAAAGATATCCCAGGATGTATTTTGAATTCTCTCTTCGAATAGTTGTATTGAGGTATAGGCACATATTTATGAGACTTGGAGATAACAGTTTTATTTCTTCTTGGCTGGGGGATGCTTATGCCTGAAGCTGAAGATTCCATCTATCCTAGAGATGATATTTTTTCTATTAAATCCCAGGGAATGCACCAATCTTTCACAGAAGTAAATGCTGCAGGAAATGAACGTTAATTGCTTATTTTATAGGAGACCTCCAAGTCAAAGGCAACTGTCCAGATACAGCGTGCTACTTGGAGGAGTTTGTTTTTCACATTAAACTCTGAAGTGTGTGTTTGCTTTGGAACTACTCAGGATTTATATAAGTCTCTTATGACTTGACTATCTTGCTTCATGTTGACCTATGAAGAGCATAATGGTTGTGTGCTAGGACAGAGGAAATGGCCACCCATCCCCTGTCCTAGATCCAGGCGTGGACTGGACCTGCAGGATCAGGCTGGGTGTGCAGTGCAGCTCTCCCCCAGTTCTCTCCTGGCCATGTGAGCCAGAGGTGCAGCTCTGTGTAGGCGGGTTTATTTTCCTTTGAATGAATTATTTGCTTTTTGAATAATGTGTGTAGTTGCTACAACTTTCACAGTGTCTTACGACAGGGAGTTCCACTGCTGCTTAGTTTTGTGTGAAACACCATGTGCTCCATTGCTTTCAGTCTGTCGTTAGCAACTTTAATTTGTTAGAGAGGTAGGGGGGGATATATGGTGTTTTTACATGTCATATGTGCCTATACTGAAAGGTTAAGGGACTTAGTACTCAAAGTAAAAGCTTTGCTGTTTTTGAAAGAGGAGGCACAAACCGTTTCAGAATTGCTAGTATTGTTAATGCAGGATTCAGCACAGCTCTAGAGTTAAATGTGTTTGCTTTTTGTTCTTCTAAGAAGCATCTAAAAAGCATTTATTGTAAACAGATTAAAAGTGTCGGAGAGTGTGTTCAATTCTCATTTCAGAACCTTTGCTTTTGAAAGCAGCCCGTCCACTCCCATTATCAGCACTTCCTCTAGAGAAAGACCTGAAGGAGTTGATTGCAAGATACAAACAGGGAGTCATAAACCCAGTATCTGCCTTGCATCAGTTTGCACAAATGCAGTGTGTACAACTTGAGTTGAAAGAAACTAGTGTGGCAGGTAAATACTTCTTTTTTTAAAAGAAAATAATATTTATGTATCCTCGAGATGATCTGAATTTCTGCAGTTAGTATTGATGGCACTAATACAGATTAATTTGTTTACTGTTTATTGCACTACCCTCCACATATGTTGCTTTTTGGCTGCTCTTTTCTTGTCTGCACAGCTGTGTCCCATAATTAATTCCTACAGAATTTGATTAGATGGGTTGTATAAAATTCTGGCTGCTCCCAGAACTTTCTAAAAAGTACGTGAAACAAAAGTTGCCAGAATTCTTCTGAGGGTGAGAGGTTTGAGTTGTATTTTGCTAAAGTTGTCTTTTTGTCTTGTACTTGTCCTTGGAATGAATATAGGCACATAAGGCTATGGATAAAAGTACCTGAAAGTAATTTCACTAATTGTGTCTGCTTTTTTTTCTCCTTTAAAGGCAATATCATAAGGCCTTATTTTGCCTTTTGTGCTGTGTTAGATGGTGTTAGCTACCAGACTGGACTGGGAAAAAACAAGAAGGAATCTAAATTAAATGCAGCTAAACTGGCTCTTGATGAGCTATTTAGCTTGGAGTGTACAGGGGCAAAGGCTTCTGAGAAGTCAGGTAGGTATTCTAGCAACACCTAGTTAGAGCTTTAAAAGCTTTGCTTACAGGTTTCCTATGCCAAATCTCTGGGTAGTTTTCTTAAGTGCCTCTATATCAGGGCCTCTGTAAGTTTTCTTGAATCCTTGGGGCAGAGCTATTTCTCATGTGGTTCTGAAACTATTTTTTTCCTTTGTCTTTTGTGTAGTAGGAGTTGCATCAGTTTATAGTGCAGAGTAGAGAATGCTGAAATAGTTCATTTATTTTTTGCTATTGCACTTGATTAGCTACTTGATAGATAACAGCAATGTGAAGTTGATCCTATGTGGTTTTGAGTTTTTATAATTAAAAGTCTTCAACACTCAGTTCCTTTTTGAAAAGACTTCAGTTACCATAGCGTTTATCTTCATTTAAGGGTTGCTGCCTAAGTAGTTCTAGGTTTAAAGGACTTCAAAATCAGAAAAAAAAGTCTTAGAGAATTAGAAACTTCAACTTGCTGGCAATAGTGTGAGATCCATGTTTTAAATTTGGAATGTCCATCCCAGTTTGAAATTTTGTTACATTCTTAGATCTTCCCTGTGCTCTTGCTGAGCCTGAAACTCCAGCAAACTCTGTTCATGCTTCAAGGATCTGTTTTGGTAAGGAATAACCTTGGTTTTTGCTATTGATTAAAATGACACAGCAAATGCTTGCTTTTTTTTTTTTGTCTTTGAATTGTTTTTTTTTAATACATTTTGTGATCTCCATGAAGTTGCTGTTATTTTACATGTCTTTGAACAACACTGTTAGAATTAATGTCACTGAAGCAGGAGATTGCCTAGCCATTCTACAAATTGACACGACTGAAGTAAATTGCTTGAGTTTAGGTGGTGAATTGGAGACAGAAATAGAAATAGTGTTTCTGTCCTGACTTGAAAATACTTGAAAATCCAGTAGGTGATCAAACTTGACCCGTATTCCTGATTTATTATCATGAATAATAAAAGCATAATATGTTTAGCTGTTTTTGTCCTTTATTTATTCATGTCCTTCCTGATAGTCTTCAGAATCCCAGAAGTGTGTGTTGGTGGTAGTGCTTTTACTGTGTGTTTATAATTTGGCCTGTTTTTTTCCCCCTGCAAACTTGTGTCTTGCTGGCTTTTGTTGTTTTATTTAGAAGGAAGACAGCTTATGTATCAACAGCTTCCAGAAATGCTAGAAGAAGTATTTAACAGCCTGACTATCAAATATCCTGAATATCGAAGTTGTGGCAGTTCACTGGCAGCGTTTATCATTGAAAAAGGCAAGTCTGTTTTGATGCTGAGTATTGGGAAAGGGAAAACCTAGGCTCTCTGTGTTCTCAGACAGCCCTGAGTAATGCATTTCTGATACAGCAAATAAATGTGAAGGGTAGCGCTCATTTTTTGACCTACCCTTTTCTGATGGCTGTGGTCACATGTGTAACTGTGCTACAGTCATGCAAATATTCAAGACGTGCATAAGCATTTCATTGTGCTGTCTTAAAGAGGAGTAAGGCTGTGGAGAATACTGTAGGGCAGAGCAGGTGGATATGTCCTGAAGGAAGCTGCAGCCCCTGCAGAGCCCATGTGGGTGCAGGCTTCAGGCAGGAGCTGTGGCCATGGAGAGGAGCCCATGCTAGAGCAGGCTTGCTGGCGGGACTTGTGGCCCTGCGGGGGACCCACACTGGAGCAGTCTGTTCCCTGTGGAAAGGACCCACGCTGGAGGAGTGCTTGAAGAACTGCAGCCGGTGGGAAGGACCCTCATAGGAGTGATTCATGACGGACTGTATCCTGTGGGAGGGACCCCATGTTGGAGTAGGGAAGAGCTTGAGGAGGAGTGTCCGTGTGGCAGCAACAAAGTGTTAGGAACTGACCCTTCCTCATACCCCTGCACTGCTCAGGCAGGGAGCAGAGGAGGTAGAAGTCAGAAATGAAGTTAAGCCTGCAAGGAAGGTAGGGCAGGGGGAAAGGGGTTTTATTTCTGGTTTTGTTTCTTGCTATCCTACTTCATTTTTAATTGGCAAAAATTAAATTAATCTTCCCCAACTTGAATCTGTTTTGCAGATGATGGTAAATAGCAAGTGATCTGCCTATCCTTATCTTGACATACAAGGTTTTAAATTCTCCCCCCGCCCCGGCCTGCTGGGGGACAGGAAGTGTGAGAAAGCAGCTTGGTGGGCACCTGGCAGCGGGACAAGGTTAACCCACCACAGTCATTTAAAAAGAAAAAATGTTTTCTTTTCAGGTGGACAGCGTGAAGTTGTGGCTCTGGGAACAGGAGAATGTAATTACAGTCAGTGCTTTCAACCTTGTGGAAGAGTGTTGCATGACAGCCATGCCCTTGTTGTTGCGAGGCGTTCTCTGCTTAGGTGAGAATGTGTGTATAGATAGTTACTGGTTCTCTTGCAGCCAGTTCTTCACAATTTTACTCTTGCAAATGTAAATATAAGTGCACTTGCATTTTATAGTTAGTACTTTCTGGTTTATTTTAATATGTCAATTAAATGTGAAGTCCAGGTATTTGTAAACATAGTGTTTTTATATTTACTGTTACTTAACACTTTCCCTTAGATATTTTTATAGGCATATTTTGCTGTTCTATAATGAAAATCCAGCAAGGACAGAGAAATCCGTATTTTGCTTAGCACCAGGCTCGAAGCTGCTTACTCTAAAGCAAAACACAGTTATCTTTCTCTACATGAATCAGCTGCCAAAAGGAACCGCTCAGTTAAAATCACAGGTGTAAGTACCTTGGTATTTTCAGAGATGTTGTAGTGGAAGATTAATTTGTTTGCAATGACAAGCATTGCGTGTGTCAAAAATGTGCACATTTCTAAGATAGTTTGAGGGCTATTCTGAGGGTTTTGTTCGTGTTTTGGAAGCATTAATGTACAGGATGGTAGTGGTAAGTGTACGGGATACAGCTTACCATGACGATACAAAAAGCTTCATGTGGGTTCTAACTTTGGGATGATACTTTGATTGTTATAGATATCTGCTTGCCTGTTAACTCTCTTCCCAAGACACTATTAAAATATTAATCATCAATTTAAACACTGAACAAGTGGATGTGGTGACTTAATGTCATCCTTTGCACCACAGGACTAGAGTGTAAAAGCCTTAGGTTGAAACAGTAGGCTCCTGCTTTGTAGAAAAAAGGTAACGAGAGAAGCTTGATGGGACAAATATACTGCTATTTCTAACTTTCATTAAATTTCTGAAAGTTGGAGGTTTTTTTAATAAACTGGTTTACCAACTTATTATGAAAAACTTTTTTTTTTTTCCCCTTATAGTGGTGCAGTGCACTAATGTCCCTGGAAGTTGTACAGTCATAACTTTTTTCATATGTACAAGACCACTAGCTGCTTTCCTACTGTTTTTGTGGTATTCGGAAGGTGGACCTGTGAACTGGAAGTTGCAGACAGTTCATTGCAAATTGTGCTGACGTGAGGGGGGAGCCCCTCATGTTAAAATTGCAGATGATGTTGGATTACTTTCAGTGTCGTAGCCTGACACTCTTATGAGGAAATAGTTGATAAGGCTGGATGCAGTTTGTAAGGAACTTGGTTAACAGCTGATGGATCACAGATTCAGCGCTTTCTCTCTTGCTTTTTGTCCATTCTGGTCAATGTGTGTGCTCTCTTGAGACAAAGTCTGGGAAGTATTCTAATACAGCAAATTTTCTTATGTCTAGAGTTGTTTAAAGATAATTACTAGAAGGGAGCTACTTAGAGGTAATCCATTGAGTAGCAAATTGTGGCCACTTATTAACAGGTGGAAGTGTGTTACTTAAGCCAAAATTCAATGGTTGCTTTATAATAATGTAGTAAAGCAAAAGCACCTTTGATCATAATGTTATGTTATGCTAAAATTGGGGAGGGTTAGCTCAAAACTTCATACTTTTGACTTCTTATTCCCTTTTAGTTAAGGGGGGAAACTGTTTTGCTTCATAACAGTCATTGTTTTGTCTCTCTAATATGTGGCATCTGCTCATTTTAAATATTTTGGACAATTGCAGTCTAAGTTTCGTTCTAACAGAGATTAATGGCCTTGCATTTTTACAAGATGGACAGCCTCCAGGTAACTTCTGTCATAGTATTTGTAGACAGAAAGTGATAGGTTGTTTGCAGCATACACTGATGTTTCTTAATGTTTGCACAGCTGGTGGCTAAATTAGGTTGAATTACTATTTCTTACCTAAATACTGATTTCGGTGTTCTAGTCACTTGAGCAGCTGAATGTGGTATTTCTAAAATTGACAAATCTTGAACATAATGTAGGGCCCAGATCTATTGATAATTGTTTTCTGAGAAACAGTATTAGATACCACTTTACAATAAGCTCTGGTTATTTTCTCACTGAAATTAATTTTTTGTCCTACTTTAGACATTTCAGTCCACAGTCTCTGTGCGCATATGAAACTGACAAACAACTGAGTCTCCATGTTGCTATAGAAGGCAAGATTTACCCAGTTGCTTGTTGTCCACCTGAAACTGTTAGAGCAACTAGTATGTCAGCTAGTGACAAATTATCAAAATGGGAAGTGGTTGGTATTCAGGGAGCGTTGCTGAGTCACTTCATTGAACCAGTTTATATCAACAATATTCTTGTAGGTAAGCTTAATGGACGTCTCAGTGGTTTTTTGTATATTTTCGTGTTCCAGTTTTATTACATTTTATAAAACATGAACTAAACCAAGATGGTTCTTCAGAGAATCACAGAAAAGTTACTAAGTGTGTATTTTTTTTTTCACTCATCTTTGAAATGCTGTATGGTAAAACTCTGTTAGGCTTGGACTTCTGTCAGTTGCGGATTTGGGTTTTTTTTGGCTTGTCAGACTGCCTTCCCTTTACTATGTATTATATGTATCAAGAAATTAATCATTATTTTATAACAAATTTTAAATATTGAGAAAATATCAAGTGTGACAAATGCTGTCTTAGCTATTCAGTTAAATAGGGTGACTTTAAGGTGACAATGTTAGTCACTTAAGTGTAGAAACGAGTAGTGGTGGAAAAAACTCAGTATATAACTGAAAGTGTCAGAATGCTCAGTTTCACCCTGGGATATCTTACCAGCTCTATCAGAAAGTTTTTGGCTTTTTGTGTCCGTAGTCTGTGCTTGGCCTCTGCCCTCTTGTGTTGGTTAATGCAAATAGATGTTTTGTTGAGGAACAGGAGTTACAAGGGAACAGTGAATTCCCGGATTTTACAGCAGTCAGGAAGATCATACTATTCTTGGAACTCATTTCAGTAGCTTTTATGTGGTGGAATGAAATAAATGGTTATTATCCTGAAGGTTTTCAGGTGTTTCTTCCTCTCAGTATCTGTCGTGAGAGACTTAGTACACAGATGTCCGAGTTCCCCAGACATTGATGTTGTGGCAGCTTTTCCTTTTCTAATACGGAATTAGGGTTTTGAAGTGCTGCAAAAGGTCTTGGAAGAATTGGTGAATGCCTGTCTCTTCCTTCTGAGGAAGTTTGGGCACTTAAAAGCAGTAGAAAAACTTCTAATATGCTCACTTAAGTGGTATTCAAAGTAAACATAATAATCTGTAATGCGTTGCCCTTCTATTTAATAGCATCTCGAGGAATGGTCACAGAATTTCCCTGGACCAAAGTATGTTTACTTAGTAAACAGTCAGAAATACTGTTGGATATGGAGTGATGTGGGCAAACTTCCTGGTGTGTTTTCTTATCTAGAACATGAAGTTTGTGTTGCACCTTCTATTCTAATGGTGTCTTCTACAAGGAATGTGAAGAGTTGATGAAGAATCATTGTTCTAAGAAGGAGGTATCCCGTGAAAATAATGATGTCTCTGGAGAAGAAATTCTGAAATCATTTATGTTCTGAATATTGGAACTGATTTTTCCAAAGATTAGTTTTGTGTAGAAAATTTGATATAATGTAGACCAATGGAAACATCTGCATTCTTAGCTTTTTTTAAAAAATTTAGTGTACTTACATGTCACTAATCTTCATCTGTTTAATAGGAAATGGAAATTGCAAGGATACAAGAGGGCTAGAAATGGCTATAAAACGGCGTGTTGATGATGCACTTACATCAAAGCTTCCCATGCTTTATCTGGTTAACAGATGTTATACTTACTTGGTGAATGCTGCATACCCAGTTCAAACAGACTTTAAACAGAGCTCTCTGAGTTTGAACTGGTCATTGTCGGATGCATCATTGGAAGTTGTGGATGGGTTAAACGGAAAAACCACTGAAAGGTTAGAATTTGTCTTCATTATGTTGGAAATAATGATTAGCCTTATTGTTCCGGGCCCATTTGTTGGGTATTCATTTTCTAAGCTGTGTGTAGAGGCCCCAATATTATCCAGATGAGAGAGATTCCCTCCGGTGTTCCCTGAATACATCCTATGATTAGGTGTACTTTTAGAGATCTTGTGAATTTACAGTGAGATACCAAGATAGGAAATTAAATAGTTCTTGGAATTAGGATACCTTTATTCCATTGGGGTAATGAGTGTTTTAGTTTTTGGAGTGCATAAAGCCAGTGAGCATCCCAGGTCAGCTGAATTCCAGTTTGAAAACTGTTTTTGGTGGACTTGTTTAAATTCTCACAGCTGCTGACTTGCATTAGCTTTGCTTATTGAAAGTGGAAATGGAATCTTATTATCATTATCATATTCACAAAGTATTGGAGGGGAAAAATAATCCTGTAATGATCAAGGCAATGTACCTATAATGTCTTTGTTACTGGGTGTTGTTATTCTTTTTTCATCTTGACTGTAGTTCACCATTCAGAAGTGGCACTTGCATGGCAAGTCGCCTTTGCAAGGCAGCAATGTTCAGTCGTTTCAGATTGTGTGCTAAGGATGCAGAACGGCATGATTTGCTTCAAGTTGCAACGTACCACGAAGCTAAGGTGAGCTGGTAAGGAGGGTGGAATTTTAGTAAGGAGTTTCTTAATGGGTATTCTCAAAGCTCAGGGTGATTTTATAGTTTGCAGAAGACTTCACATGAACAGGTGGATTTCCTTTATTGCCTATAATCTTTGCCTGAGAATGTCTGAAATTGCTGTTTTCATAAAAGTTGATCTATTGAATTAATTTGGAAACAAAATCTGCCATGTTGTGTCTCAGCATGTGGAGGCTACTGGCCATTTTCCTTACATAAGATAGTTTCGTATTTAAAAGGTTGGGTTTTTTTGTTTGTTCGTTTGCTTTCAATCTCACTTTTTATATTTGTTTCATATATATGTAGACATTTGTCTACCACAGTGTCATCTTGTGATAGGATTCCTATGCCATAGAGGAGTAGGAAAGAAGGAATCATTCATCAGAAGACAGCATTAGGTCCCAGGGTTTCCTTTGTGGTATGAAAATACAGAGAAATTACTTAAAGGAGCTACTGTGATTCTTGATAGCTGTGAACATGGTTTACTCACTCCTATCCATACTTGGAAATATGTAAGCTCATCTTCTCTGTACTCTTCCAGGATTTTCCTCTCCTTGGTTCAAAGAGGTATATTTTATTTCCAAAATGGTTGTGTGAAAATTAAGCTTTTAAGTTAATATATATTTTTATTTCCCTCCTGTCAGAACATGCAAGAGATATTTTTCAAGTGATTCAAAAACTACTTTAAAATGCAGTGGCTTGCTAGTTGACTGTTCACCATGCATTTGGATTTATATTGAATGGTGTTGAATGTTTATTTTTTGAGTAAAGATATTATTGGAACTGAAGAGATGCTGAAAAAAAGAGGTTAAATAGAACAATCCTTCCATCCCAATAAATGCCCAAACATATAAACTCAGTATGTTTTTAGAGTCTGTAGCGCTTTCTCTCACTGTCAGCCACTGAAGGAATGTAACATTTGTAAGAATCGTTGATAATAAGGAACGCCGATCTCTGTAACTGTCATTCTTGAGATCTTTTGAGATCTTTTTCTTTTTTTTTTTTTAGATTCAATCCAAATTGTACCAAGAAGCTAAGAAGTTGCTACAAATCTACTTACAGGAACATGGTTATGGATCCTGGATTGTAAAGTCATCACATACTGAACAGTTCAGTGACTGACTGTGTGGTGGATTGTACGTTAAGTCAGTTTAAGTGATTTTTTTCAGTAAAATGTAGTTCTGATTAGTAAAATGTTTAAATGTAGAGTTGATATTTGCAGCAAGAAAATAATTCCAGAGCTTCCTCTTTTCAATTTAAATGTGGTTATTAAATCATGTGTAACAGTTTAGCCTTCTCTGAAAGTTGATGTTTTCTCCTAGGTAGGAGTATCTAACAGCTTTGCAAATCTGGTTGATGTTGCTCCCTAATGCCACTTCCTTTCTGCTCCACCCTGCCCCATGGAGTTATTAGCATGTTTTCTTCCTGTTAGTTTCAGGATTGCTGTATATTGATTTCTTGTTTTCCCCTGCTGTTTTCGTAACTGTCTTCAAAAAACACAAAACAAAACAGTGACAGTTGTATGTCTTTAAATAATAAAAAGGAGTATACCAATGTGAGAACCACTTTCAGAAACAAAAATTGACAAATCTGTAGGCATCCTCTGCTAGTCATTTTAAGGCTTTTGTTTAGCATGGATTTGCCAGGTTGCTTATAGTTTACTATTGTTTGTGATAGAAAGGTTCAAAAATAATCTGTGTAGTTGCAAATGTCAAAATTTGAACTACCAAGCTGTTAGTCAACTGTTTTGTGACAATCACTATTTCTGGTAGCGGATTTAAGGCATTTTAAAGGTGTCAAAGCTGTAAATAACCAGTAGTATGCAGTAGTACAGGAGTCACCAGAAACAAGGTTCCTTCAACTTCCGTGGGCTGCCCCAGAAACCATCAGATGTTAGTGCTTGCAGGTTAGTTGACCTTCTCTGTCCACAGACTACTTTGTCACTACAGTGACAATTCTTTGCAAAATTGTCTGCATAAGTAATAATCTGAAAAATGTTGCCTATGGAGACGTAAGTTGTCTCCTTGTGAGTTAACTGTAAGAATATGGTAACTTTATGATAATGTTTAAAAGGATGTTGTTAAGAACCTTGAGTTCTGTGTGGTGTTGTGAAATGTTAGTGCGTTTAAGCTAGATAGTATGGTTTCATTATGTTACTTGTATGATGTAAAAAAAGAAAAATCAAGTGTGGGAAGCTGTTACATAATGCTTTAATACATCAATAATAGTATAGTGCTGTTAGTCGTGTTTCGACTTGTTATGCTAAGCAGATTCTAGAACTAAAACCTCCTTTCTGTACTTTTTTTTCTTTCCATCTGTGTTTCTAACTAGTACGTGGCCTCTTTACTGGAGACAGTCTTCTGTTGATTTTTCAAGTTGTTGAAACTGACTGACTTGTTACTATTCCGACTTTTTTTTTTTTTGCTATTTTACTGTTTTGTTTTCCCTTACTATCTTTTAACTTGGGGTGGGCGATGAGCGTGGTGGTGCTGCCAGTGGTTTTTTGTTTTTGTGGCACATGCTCTGCATAATATTTCATCTATGTAATATCTCTTTTCCAAGAATGCTCGAGAGTGGCCATCGTATTCCTGGGTAGGGCATAGTGTTCCCTTTTTTCAGAGGTGTTAAAACTTCAATAAATTTCCTTGACAATGTGTTAGCTTTTTGTGCAGTTCCGCACCATTCTTCTGTATGGATTTAGACTTTTGCTGAGACAGGTGTCTCCTGTAGTTAAGCTAGAAGCTTTAAATATATACAAGTAACTGAACTTCTTTTTTTCACTTTGGCCATTTTATTGATCAAATATCAAACCAAAACATCTGTGAAACTTAGGTTTGTTCTGAAGAGGAGAGAGGTTCTGTTGTGGAAAAGATGTGTTGTGATCTGTATGATGGCCATATCCTTGAGAAATGAGTTGGTGACAGCAGCTTGTCCATCCTTGTATCTGGATTGTGCTTTGCTTAAGTAACGGCATATGCAGAATGTACTGAGCTAGCAAATGTAAGAGTGTAGGTGTTCTAGCCAAAACTTCTCTGGGCAACCTGTTTCAGTGCCTCACCACCCTCACAATAAAAAAAATTCTTCCTAATATCTAATCTTAGTCTACCCTCTTTCATCGTAAAACCGTTACCCCTTATCCTATCACTACACTCTCTGATACATGAGTCCCTCCCCATCTCTCTTGTAGGCCCCCTATAAGTACTGGAAGGCTGCTATATGAGGTCTTCCTGGAGCCTTTTCTTCTCCAGCCTGAACAACCCCAACTCTGTTGGTCTGTCCTTGTATAGGAGGTGCTCCATCCCTCTGAGCATCTTTGTGGCCTCCTCTGGATCCACTCCAGCAGGTCCATGTCTTTCCTGTGCTGAGGACTCCAGAGCTGGATGCAGTACTGCAGGTGGGGTCTCACCAGAGTGGAGTAGAGGGGTAGAATCACCTCCCTTGAGCTGCCGGTCACGCTGCTTTTGGTGCAGCCCGGGATACACTTGGTTTTCTGGGCTGCAAGCGCACATTGCTGGCTCATGTTTAAGATGTTTTTCCCGTGTGCATTTTGTTAATGTGACATAAATAACTTAGCGACTGCTACTTTTTTAGGAAATGGGCAGTTTTGTATACCTGTAAATGAGATACCAACTTAAAACATTAATCAGAGTATAAAAGGCCTCATGACTACAAGGATGTGCAACACAAGCACCTTCCTTCTAGTGTTACTTCAGCTAGCTGTATGTATCAGCCGTCTTTATAGTCAAACAGGTACTTCTCTGAAAAAGTGTCTTGAAGCACTTGTTGGAGATGCCAGTTGGGGAGCAAGACAGCCAGAAAATGTTTCAAAAATTCACAGCAAAGCACGGCTGCAATACAAAAGTGATGAGGCCAGCCCTTGGATTAGTGCCAGAATAGGTGGAGTCTCTGCTTTCTATGACTGTAAACCTGCAGAATATTGCAGCTCAACTCCAAAGCAGTTTGTGCAGACCAAAACTGCAAAACATGTGTATATATTTTCACACTGTATGTGTTTGGTTTATGAAGTTGTTAGTGATGGCTTCCACCTTATGAATGCATGGGTAAGTACCTCTTTATCATAATTTCTTGGTTTCTGAAGTACTTGACTATTTCTACTTTATGTAACACTGTTAGGGACTTAGAAAAGTTCTTGGTTATTCCACTTGGGATGTCCAGCTGTGTGGATTGACCTTGAGGTAGATTTTACCAAATCTTTGGAGTTCAGGTTTCTCATGCTTAAGCTAACGATAAAGGAAGCCTCATTTACTAATAGAACTCTGTTCAATGGAAACTGGTCCTGTACCATCTGATTTCTGAGAGCTTGGGCAGCAGTGCAGATAAACATGCATAGCCTGGTAGTGGAATGTGTTTACAAAGCCCCATGTTATGTGTGATGCTGTTACTTGAGGGTACAGCTTTTTGCTGTAGATGAGAAGCTTTGGATGCAAACACATTCAAGAAGTTATAATGTTTATGAAGTAACCCAGTGAAAAAACTCAATGAAATAATGGATAATCTAAAACCACACCACTATTGCTGAGTTATATTATTTAGTAAGTTTTTACAACTGTAAATCTATTAATTATTAGTCTATAATCATATAAGCTGTGTATATTGAACAACAGCTCATTTCTATTTCCTCTGTAATATTCAGCATTAGAGTGCAAGTCAGCCTGCCTTCCCTGGATTTGACTCTGCAGGTTAGTATCACTGCTAGGCAGTCTCAGACTTAGCTGGTTTTATTGTTGTGGTTACTTAGGTGTGGGTGGTCTTGCAAGATTCTGCACACTAAAATTCCTCTACAATTGGCAGTAATAGTCAGAAGTCACTATTCATATAAAATGGGTGTTTTTAAAACTAGGCTGTCTTTATCTCACAGGCTCGGTGCTTAGTGAGTCTTTAAATATTGTCTCACTTGGTTTAAATGAGATTTGTTTCATTCTTTTTGAATGCAGTTTTAAAAATTTATCAGGGAAGAAGGAATTGACATAAAGAGAAGCATTATTCTACGAAGTTTCACAAAGTAAAGCAACTTTTTATTAATAAATTTATCTGTTCTCTCAACTTCTATGTCATGCTGTATTTAGGTCTTACTGTTATTACAGACTGTCATTTGGAAGGCATCTGATTTGAGAGGAGGGTGGAGCTGATCTGTTTGTGGCAGAGATGACTGACAGTATTGTGCTTTTCTGAGTCCTTGTGGGCGGGGACAGAGCACCCCTTTGCTGTGGAAAGAGAAGATAAGTAGAGCAACAGATACCAGCGCTGTAAGTATTCTCTCAGTTTTTCATAAAGTTACCATTAGCACTTATTTTCTCTTTGCAGCGTTCAAGAAATCTGATGTTTTTTCCATTGTTAGTCTGTTTTTAAGTATAACTTTAAATACTCCATACCACACCCACCAGCAAAACACATCAAAGACTAAATGATAAGCTGATAACTGTTGTAGTAGGCTTACTTTCTTCAATTACAGATTGCAAGTGGTGGGTTTGGGATTGTAGAAGATACTGCTCTTAGTTGTTTCCTTCTGCGTAAAACTTGCAATGTCACATGAATGACTCCAGCTTTATTGAAAGTAAGCACATTTCTGAGGTTCCACTGAAAGATATATGTGAATATTTAAGGCAGTATGTGTTCTCAGGGATTTGTACATTAATCATAATTTTTTTGTTGGTTGTTGCTGGAAAGAATTGGCTATGTAAGTGTTCTGGGACCTTCTAGGGACCTCCATTACCTGTATGGTTGTTATTTCAAGTGCGTTATTGTTTTTATAATGTTTCCCTGTCTCTGAAGATTTTTGAATACTATACATTTTCCTTACAGCAACAAGAATGTACCCTGGAAAAAAACAGCAGAAAGCCTGTGTAGCTAAGTAAGACAGCTGACAAAAAGAGTTTGACGTTTTGGGTTTCTTTTGGCGGGGGGGAAGCAGCAACCTGGTGCTGTTACTTCTATACCTTGTGCTGTATGCCAGCATGAACTAGTATTTTATATTGCTTTAAAAAGGTTATCTGCAGGTGTCTTGTTTTGAGTCTGGTACCTCTGTGCTTGTATACTGGTAATTTTTTATTTTTTTTTTTAAAAAAAAGCAGACCCGTAAGTCACCAGTGAAAAAGACAGTATCATTTAGCAAAGAAGACTCTAGACATGATTTTTGTATGTTACTGTAATTTATTAAAAAATATCTAACTTTTAATAGTTATTTCAATAAATAGTTGGCTTTCTAAGTTTATTGGCAAAGTGAGAACCAATTGGTTTTCCAAAGTACATTTTGAGCCCGTAGGGCTTACAGAAAGGATCAAATGTGATCTTAGAACAAACTGTCTTATCACCCAGACTAAGTACATACAGTGGTCCCAAAATGGACAGCAAGCTGGTAAGCCACAGGGCAAAATATATAAATTAGTCATAATTAAATATTTAAATAAATAATAGTAAAGATAAAAATGGTTGTCTGATTATTTTAGCATAGATATCAGAAAGTTGCTCAGTTCTTGGTGAAATGCAGGAAACTTTTTCTTTTCATTAGCTTCACAGATCTTGCATCCAGCTCCTAGGGGAATTAGGTCCTGCAATACAGATATTTTTGTTGATTGGTGATAGCTCTCTTGCCAACTAGTTTTAACAATAATACATCAACTTCTCTTTTATTTTAAGAAAAAAAGAACCCTTAATATTTCAGGGGGTTGGCTTTTTGCTGTTGGTAAGTGTTAAGGGATGATATGATGAAGCAGATGCTTTTAAAGGAGATTTTTGTAAATGTGAAAATGTTACAAGCTAAATGCATTCACTCTCTATGATAAACACTGCAGCAGAGGCAAATCCTGATTTCTAGCCTGAAGAGGGTTTCTAAAACGATACAAGGATCTCTTAGCCATGGAGTTTATGTAGTGAGTAAAGGTATACTACATTCGTTGTTGGATCCTTACAGTCATAAATTTACGGCACATTTTTTTGAAGCTATTGCTTGTGTAAATAGTTGTTACGCTCCTAAAAGCAAGTCTTTGTCAGCGTTAAGATGCCATGTATGATTCAGTAAAGTAAATAAATGTCATAATTTTTTTAGGTGTTGACTTGTATCATTAGTAGGGCTCAAAACTTGGATTATCATGCAAATAGATGTTGTCATATAGTTTAAGATTACAGGGTTTTTTTAATGAAATCCTATGTTCTCAAGAAATAATAACACATAGATCTTGAAGCATAAAACTATTCTATCATTGTTTTTCACTAACATGAAAACACTTTTTTTTCTTTTTTAAACTGGATATAAAGATTGCCTACCATAAGACCCTGGAGATTCTTTTTGATATTTTGAAGATTATCAACATCCTCATCTTCAATTTCATTCTCCAGGGTGCCCATTTCTGTCAGGTAACATTGTAGAGTTTGCCAGCTGCACTCCTAAAACAGACAGCAAAATCATTATAAATATAACTTGTTTACTGAGGACAACTGATTCAGTTTTTAAAAATCTCAACTGCCTATTGTTTTTATTCTCATATCAGGGATGAGACTGTTCTTTTCTACACTGTGTAATTCATTTGTTCCCCTTTAAAGTCATATTGTAAGAAGTTACACGTGGCCTTAATTCTGTGGTAGATTATTGTAACTTTTGAAATGTGAGTCATCTTTACAGGACACTTGAATTGCTGGAATATCTCCTGGGAACATGAAGCTGTAGTATTTGCTCCTAAACTGAGTCTTACTCCCAGTTATCATGTGGCAATGGTGTCTTAGCAAACGTGTTAATAGTCAAAGCTTCTGTCAGTTTTATAGTGACCTTTTCAGAGCCATATTCAGTTAATGCACTTTGGTTGGTCGATCTAATGTCTGCATCTAATCTGGTTTTTCAATATGATAAATAACTTTACATGTCACTCTTACAAGCTATTTCAGGAACTCAGTGACAATATGGTATTAATCAGCCTTACATTTGTATTTGAGCACTGGAGCTCTGAGGTGGTTACATCTGGGTGCTGCCAGAATATGAGAAAAATGACTCAGATAAGGAAGTGGTTGCAGAATCTGGCTTTAAATCTTTACTGAAACAAAATTACTGTTAAGTGAGAATTCTTCTGGATTAAAAACTTAATTGGAGGTTCAAAGTAGTTCACAGATAAGTTGTGTAAAGATTTTAACTGCTTCCTAGTACTAAATGAAGTGACAGTCTTGGTTGGTATACTTGCACGCTGAGTTAAAAAGAAAAGTAGTACAGATGAGCAACCTGTCAATAGTGAATAGTCTATGATAAAGTTGTACTTAGAACAGTAGCTGCACTCTGATAGTATTCTTGTGAACTAAGTCTTAGGTATTGGCTAAACACTATAGAACGTGAATATACAGCTAATATATCCAGAATGGCTTGGTAAAGTTCTATTCTTGAGAAGAACTAGATAGAGCATAACTGAGTTTCATCGTTGGTGAGACACAGAAGACTTACAACTTCTTAAACAGAACCTACTGGTGGCTCTGCATCTAGTTTATATAAAAATATGGGCAATTGCATATAGATATTGTTTTATTTAATCTGTTTCTAAGTTTAGTTTTGTTCTCAAAATTGTTTCTTTTGTTAGTGTTAATACAACAGTATTGTCTCCTGCAAATCTTATACAATATTTAAGTGATTCATAAAACATCTTTCCTGTGAATCCAACTCTATATTAAGCAGGATGAATAGGGAGGATTCATTTTGTGTTACATATTGCACAGAACAATGAGGTGATATTGTATATCAGCCTGTTAATATTTGAGAATACAAATCAAAACCAGAAGTGTGTTTTAAGAAAACTGCACTCCCTACACTGGACTCTAACTGTGCAGATTTGTCTTTTATATATGCCCTTCTGATAAGTGAATTGTTGTGGTGTAACTCAATAGTATGTAGTTTTAAAGTAGCCATACCCTAGAAATAGTGCTGAAAACAGAAAATTTAAACTCACCTGTTTCTCATTTGGTGTGTAAAGGTCAAGGTGGATCTTCTGTAGAGAAGGGGGAGAAAAAGTTAATTTTTCTGGAAAAATACATAGGAAAAAAGAAACCAAAGATAAATAGAAAATTATCTTACAATAAAAGAAAATAATCTACTTACATGCTTGTTTTTTTCCAAAAATTTTAAATCGCTTATTAAAGCTCTAAGGAGGCGCACTTTTTCTGGTGATAGAGTTGCTCCATAAGCGGCAGTCATAAGCATTACTGCTGAAATACAGCTGAAGATCAGTACTTTGCACATCATGTCAGTGTTCTGATTATCTGTATGCTAGTATTTGAGCTGTGATATATGATGAGAGCTGATAAGTTGTCATTAAGCCATTTAGTGTATTTATACTCTTCTTTTGGGGTGGGGGAAAAAGATGGGGGCGTCATGTAAAAGAGGTTTTATTACACATTTTTTTCGTATGTTCTACCTGTATGGCAAGAATCATTACTTTTGTTTTTCCTCTTCTGATGACACTTTGGAATTTTTATAAAGCAAGAGGGATTTTACCTACATTCACTGGTATAAGAGAAGCCCACACTCACTTTTGGCAATCTCTGTGCTTTCTGCATGAAACACTTTTTCCCTAATGTGCTCTCCCACTCCCCCATAGAATATGCCATAGAATGTACTACTGCCACACAAAATGTTGTTCCAAAGATACGTGATTTAACCGTTTTGTTTGGGTTTTTTCCATGTATATTTATCCTTGCACAAATCCTGTGGCATTATTTAAGTGAAGAAGAAAGAAGCATTCTCATTTTAGTAATTGTTGATTAAACAACAGGAAGAAAGTTGGCTTCCTGTCTGAAGGTGGTTTTACCTGTCATCTTTTGCAAAGACAGTTAATGTAAGCCTAGGTGCGTAAGTCAGTCTTTACACCGTCAAATTTAAAATGTTTAGCAAAAAAACAACTCCAGCAGGATTCTTTGTTTTGGAATATTAAAGCATTTTTTCTGTTACTGTATATCTTAATGGTGTTCTTTTTCATTGTGTGCACCTTTCACTTTTCTCCAGCTTACTGCTTTTTAAAATATTTACAGATTTTCTTACTGATACCTAACCCACAGTGTTTTGTGGTATGTATCACAGTACTGAACTTGAGAGTAAGCCGTCATTTGACACTGAACTCTTGCATAATATTGCTGAGTTGTTTTTCTTCTCTGGTTCAGAGGTCTGTTGGCTAATACCTTTGGAATGTTATGTGCAGTGTTTAAAATTTGTAGTTTTCTTCATTTTGAGTGTAGTTGTGAACTAAATACTCCCCCTGCTGCCCAGAAGTCTCTAACAGTATGTGAAACGTGGTTCTTTTGCTCAGTGAATTTAGCTGCTCAAGCTGTGTGGAATAATTTCTGGGTTTGTATGCTACTGTGGCTTGAAGTTTTGTAGCTTTTAGGATGAGCAAGACTGGGTGGGGAACTGCTTCACCCACTATTGTATATAAAACTACATGTGGAATCCTACTTTATGCGTTCTGATAATGTAATCTGAGGGGGGGGGTGGATGGCTTCAAAATTGATTAAAATATGCTTTTGCTTGGATTAAATATGGTCCATTATGATAATTATTCTTATTAGTGTCTGTTTGTTTGCTCAGCATTGAACTGATGTTAATAGAAGTGAGATTCGACCTCCTGGAGAACTTGGTCATCATCTCCTGGTTTTGAAATAAGTACAAACATTTTGTATGTATGGTTATACAGAAGTGTTAGTATGTACTGTAACTTGCAGTGTGGAATATTTGTGCAGTTTGAAACATTTTCTGGCACTGTATCTCTTGTATTTATTCTTGGTAGTAACTGATTTCAAATGAGTTATTGACTGCAGAGGTGAGTTGCTGAGCACTGGGTTTTCAGCTTTTCTCCGGGATGCTTATAAAGTTTGGTCATTTTATTCTAGGTTTTCAGTTGTTTAGTTTAAGTTTGATGTGTTTTGACTGTATAAAGTATTGAGAAATACCCCAGTAGTGAGAATAAGACATGTTTTTGTTAGTAATGAAATTGGAATTGTTGCTTACTATTCTCAACACTTTTCAGTCTTTCCTCTGCCATCTGTGTAAAATTACAGAGGTTTCTCTCTTACAAAATGTTCCATGGAAATACATTTGGAAGCACTGGGTTTGAGATTCTGAATCTGACGCCTTTTTAGAGTAGTTTTTTAGCTTAGTTTAGAGGTTGCTCCAAGGACTTCCTATATGTGGGAGCATTGGGGTTTTTTGCATCACTGCTTTGAAGTACAGTAGAGCCAGCACTGGGTGACTACTTTATTTTCCCAATGTTCTACTGTTTTCTTTTGCAAGTCTTGGAGAACTTAAAAAAAATAAAGCCTGAGCATTCTGTCAGGTTTTTTTCATTGAGTTTATAGGCAGATCTTATCTGTAAAGGTTTAGGTAGTTAGTTCCCATGCATCTTAGACCCTAAGGCTTTTAAAAATGTTTTCGTCTAGGCTGTAGTGTACAAAATTACAATTTTAGTTGTAGTCTAGGTGTAATTGGAATCAGTTCTTTATCTGGTAATGGTTTTCAAAGAGTAAAAGAAGCTCGCATTTCAAGGCAAGGGGGGTGTGTTTGGAAATCTGAATATGCAGTATCTAATAAATTGTGCACAGGAGTTTGCACCATTAATTCTCCCGTAGCATTTTGCTGCAGTGTTTGTGGTCTAACAGCAGAAAGCAACACAATCTTGTTTTGACTGTTTTTATTGGATGTGTCAGGTAGCGGGCAGATGTCTTGGAGTATATTGGTAAACCCAAAAACAGGACAAACTGGTTAATGTTAAACACACAAGTTAATGTTTGTGTTATGCCTTAGGTTTTGGGAGTCTGTGCTGCTTAAAAGCTTTAATCTTCATTGTGCTAGCTACATAATTTCCAAAGGAGTCAGATTCTCTTATAGGCTATTCTGTCTTCAGTGTGTATATGCAAGACAAACCCAATCTGACCACAAGTAGTCAAGGAAGTTGAGTTTGCAGCGACAAAGGCAGAATGTTCATGGTCATGGTACTGGTAAGCCTGTAGGTGGGCTGTACAGCATCCTTCTGTGCAACTGGTATGCTGACATGATGGTATAAACCCCCTGACAATTCCCAGTCGTACTATTGCATTTGTATAGAACTGTGTCCAAAGTGTCTTAATCTTTTTTTTTAAGTAGATTTTTCTCATTTAGATATTTTTCACTTTAAGTGCTGTATGTCAGATTATAACAAACCAGTAGTTCAGTGTATGCTCAGGGGCTCATACACTGTCAGAGAAAGCCTTTCAGATGAGAATATGCTGAGATGCTATGAATATTACTGCTGTACAGTAATATTTCTCTCTGTATGGTGTTAGACTTCCCGCACTGGTCAGATTTCAGTAATTACACTCAATTTGAGCTCGTAATTTTTATTAAGAAATGAATTACTTAAGGTCTTATTCGGAGGTACAGCAATTTAGATAGCCCTTTCAGCTTCACCACAGAGTTGATTGCATTTTAACAGGAAAGGAAATTACTCCTTTAAAATTGCTGTGGAATCATACAGAATAAAGTAATGCTGCCAAGTACTGAACCCCCAAAATCTTGCCTTTAAAAAATATTGGGGGCAGGTACTAATGACTATGTCATACTGTGGTTTGTTTGGTTTTGGTTTTAATGCACAATTACAAAAGGTTAGTTGTTTTATATATAATTTTCTTTCTAAATAAAATACCATTACACTGAAACAACACTCACTATAAGAAAAAACTGTAAAATGTACCATACCAGAAAAGCTTTAAGGAACACTTTAAAAGCCTTGCCTAAATTTTCAAGAAGGGTTAATTAGCAATAAAGCAAATACGTTAAAGGGAAACAATTTTTGTGGGTTACAGAGCTGAGAAGGGAGAAGAATGTTTGCATCTTGCTGTGGTTTTAGTGGATAGTTTATGGCTTTTGTAGTACTTTTGCCTGACATAAAGAATCAAGGCTTGTTTTCTCTCTCAGAAAATGAGTAAAAGTAAATTACACATGCTGATCTGTACAACTTCAAAGTCTGGAAAAGTTTTTACATGGGATCTGACTGCTCTCAGTTTAGGCTCTTTTTGCCTTTCTGAACTGAAAGCTCTCATCTTTTTTTCCCTCTTTTCTTTTTCCTTTGCAAACCTGATGACTGGTGAATTTTGTAGAGAGGTTTTGGTTTCATTGAGGTATTAGGCATCTTGTTCATCAAGGTGCTTGCCTCCATTCTCTGCCACAAGAACAAAGTGGTATTCAGCTGAAGTCACTGTGGATGTCTTGCTTGGTGTGCTTTAGTTCATGTGCAGGTGTTTTTCAGACTCCCACTATAGTACCATGCTTTGACAAGATTACTGTCAGTAGAATCAGAGGAACCGCAGCAGAGTTTGTATCTCTGATGAAGGTGATAACCTTTGTGATCATGGTCTGTTGATTTAACTCTTTGAAGCTGTATTTTAGGCTTGTTTTAAAGATTTTTGAATAGTAGAGGTTGTCTTCTGTTTGCAAATTTCATAGTTCTAAGCAATAACCTGTAGAAATTAAGCCTTTAGTATTCTCCTTATATGGGTAGGAAGACTAATGTAAATGGATTGAAGTGAAGATTTGAGTAAAGGGCTGAGTGGTGGTTGTCTTTTATTTGATTTTAAGCCATCAAAAGGAGACAGCCACCTCTTCCCTTCTTCAGCCTTTTCTCAGTCTTTCTCTTGAGGCAAGCAGTAGCAGAGGTTCATGAGCCTGCCAGCATTTAGGAAATGGGAAATTAATAACTAAAGAATAAAAGGTTTTTTTTTAAAAAAAAAATCAGTACTAGACTGAGTTTAATTACATCCTGTAAAATGGAGCACTTGCTTCCAGTGTCCCTCTGATCCTAAAACTCAAAGTTTCTAACGTATTGAATAGGTGACTGCTGTATTTTCTCTTGAGCAGGAACAACTACGGCAATATCCAAGTTACAGCCGGTAATCTGTATCTCCATGTTGCAGCTCATTTTTAATAGATACTACAGGTAGAACAATTTTCAGATAAATGCAATGGATTCCATAATGTATTAGTATTTAAATATAGGAGTGAACTGATAGCTACATTTATAAAGGAAGTTAAGAAAAAGCAGGAGAAAACATTAAATGTTTTTACTTTATTGCATGCTTCTGATAGGATTATAGCATGAATTTTGCTGATGCACTAATGCGTGTTGTATCTTCTTCACTGCCATGATAAAGGATGATGTGGGAAAGTATCCTTTGAATGGCTTGTGTGACAAGGACAGATGAAGCAAGGGTAAAAGAGGAAGCAAGGAGGTGCTGTACTGGATTAGAATATTTTTTTTAACTAGTTGAATGTTGTCCCTGATTAGGGCAAGTACCCACTGTTTCACGAGAAAGTGCCAAAAAAAAAAACAAAAAACAAAAAAAAACAAAAAAAAAAA
>WKFP01014325.1:2452382-2485079 GCA_011057875.1 Pterocles orientalis
GTCAAAAGTTTTAAGAAATTCTCATGTAAGAAGTTGATCTCTAAGTGTCTGTCATCCAGTGTCTCAAAATGCTGGACAACATTGTCTTTTTCTGTTTGTGCATTTGAAAGTAATTCATAGAGGAACGAAGTGATGAGCCCATAACAGTTTAAGGATTCTTAGGAAAGGATTGTGCTTATCCTTATTTCAGTTGCCATGAGGAAGATGAGTCTTATGCAGTAGCTCTACGCAAGCAAAAAATAACATTTCTTCAGGCTTCACTTGTTTTCCTTGCCCATTACATGTTCAACAAATTACTTCCCTTACAGTTTCTGGAGTAGAAGGAAGTGCTGTGCTGTTGAATATCATCGTCACACTTCAGGTGCTGTGTGACATGAGAGGAAGGGGCCGGTGACTAAATAAGAGCTAGCTATTAGAGTTTATTTTCACATAATGGTTGAGGTTGGAAGGAATCTGTGGAGATTGCCTAGTCCAACCCCCTACTCCCAGTAGTGTCAGCAAGAGCAGGTTGCTCAGTGTCGTGCCTAGCCAGGTTTTGAGCATCTCCAAGGATAGAGACTCCATAGCCCTTCTAGACAGGCTGTTCTGGTGCTTGACCACTGTTGACATTTTGAATAAAATACAAAACAAATAAACTTTTAAAAGGTTGAGTGGAACTTCCTGTATTTCAATTTGTGCCAGTTGCCTCTTTGCCTGTCACTGGGCACCACCATGAAAAGTCTGGATCCATCATCTTTACTCATCCCCCTTCTCTGAATCAGATATTCATACACCTTTATAAGATCCCATGGCCTTCTCACCTGTGGGGAGGTTTATTGGTCCCCAAGTGCAGGACTTTGCATTTCCTTTTGTTGAATTTCATAAGATTCTTGTCGGCAAATTTCCCTGGCCTGTCAAGGTCTCTCTGAATAGCAAGCAGCACAACCATCTTGTCTCTCAGCCACTCCTCCTAGTTTTGTATCTTTTGCAAACATGATGAGGGTGAATTCTGCTCTGTGGTCCAGGTCATTAGTCAAGGTGTTACATAGTATTGGCCCTATATTGACCCTTTGGAGGATGAATGGGGCCATAACTGATGGAAGTACTTTATTGAGCCTGCTGCCTACTTGCTGTAGGTAGAAGCAAGCTATCATCTGCCCAGTGCATCACAGCTAAGCTGATTATGTGAATTTAGAGAGTAGCTTAAATGTCATTCAGGGATGCCAAGTAAGACTTCAGCCCATACATGCAGAAAGTCTCCTATTAAAATACATTTGAATTTAGGTCTTAGTGGCCTAAAACTAAGGAAGTTTTGAAAAATTGTGCTGATCTTACATGTGTAGAATGTAGCTGGTGCCACTCAGGAAGGCTCTTCTGAGTAGCCTTTAGAGTAATTCAATTCAAATTTCACCTCGATACCTAAAAAAGCAGAATGGTAAGTACTGCTAGGAAAGGAGAATCAGAACTCTGCTGTGTAAATCTGAGGTGCACCCACATCTTCAATAGTGTGTGAGGGCCTGGTCCAGCATCTGGATAAGATAACGGCAAAGCGGATGACCAATGGAATGAAAATGCAAGAGACATCTAAGTAGACTCAAACTCTTGAAGCTGGAAGAGATGTGAATAAGGAAAGATACTGGAGGCCTGTAAACTCAGCGAGCTGGTAGAGGGTAAAGAGGGAATGTTTCTTTAGTTGAAGAATAAACGGTGAAACAAGCTGAGATGTTGGGTTCCAAATGAAACAAAGGTTTCCTTCCATCTCAGTGTAGTTAAGCAGAGGAACTCCTTGCTACAGGATGTTGCTGGTACCAAAAGCTTACATGGCTTCAGAAAGCCGTTAAACAAGTTTATAGTTCCAGTAGTATTTTTATTCTTTTAAAAACAAAGGTGCTGTCTTTTATTCAGGAAGCTATTAAACAACAAATCATAAGTGACTCGGAGACTGCTGGAGAAGTATCTTCCATAGGCATCCTCTGTTGGTCCTGTCAAACAAAATGTTAGACTCGGGAGACCTTTTTGAAAGAGGGTTGCAAGGGATCATTTGCAGCTGTTGTTTGTAGCTAGACCTTTACTTAAAATGATTGTATCTTCACCTCTTGATGATGCAGGTCAGGGAAACAAGAATACTGGATCAAATGAGGCAGCTGTAGTTTCTTTTTCTCTTAGCATAGTTGATATGTAAAATTCTGCCTTGCAAGTATATCCGTTCTGTCCCAAAGACAACACATGAAATGAGTGATGCCTTAATCTTCTTTTAGTAGATATAACTAAAAGTTATATTTACTTGCTTTAGTCTGAAGAGTGGGAGTTTTAAGGAATACACCACAGAAAGAATGAATACAAATGTAAATTTAATAGTGATTACAAGGGCAAATTTCCATACTAGTGAGCTGGCACGACTTGAATTTGAACATAAAACTGAAGAAAAAAAATATCTTTTGCTAGGAAAATCCTCTGTGGGTGTCAGTGGCTGATTCAGAGCTAAGGAGTGTTCCTGTTTCTTTCCCTTTCACTCATGTTGAAAATCGTTTCATTGCTAACATAAATGAAGCAAAGCCATCTTTGATCCTAACACAAACTCTGTAATAGGCTGAATTTCGTATGTGTCTGCAATGCTCTGTTACTGTTAAAAGTCTTTTTTCCTTGTCTAGATAACAGTTTTTGAGTTTGTTCTACATGTGTTCCTATTAGGTGTAGCAGTTCAGTATCTGGTTCATTTAAAAACTGTAAGCTCTGCACAAGCATTTTGTTTCTTTATGTGTAGGAAAATCACAAAATCCATTGATCTGGCATAAGGTCATCAGTACAGTGATGAGAGCTATATTTTCTGCCTGGAGTCTTAGTAATGTGTTACCACTGTGCCTTTTTTTACGTAGCACTGAGCACTTGGCACACTTGCAATATGAAGCAGTACATGCAGTAGGTCAGAGGGTTATTTCTGAGACATTCTGCTTGTGCCATAGTGGTTCGTGGTTTTTTTTCTAAACGGACGGATAAGATTTTTGCGATAAGCATCTCATTACAGTGTGATGGTACAGAAGCTGAAATTTCACCAGCTGTTTCTGAATTGCTGGCAGAAGCTAGCTAGCAGAAGTAGCTTTGCTGCTTTCAGTGTGACTTACATTCTGGAGGACTTCTCATGTGTAGGCTGACTGATTGGGACCACCAAACTCTACATTTCTGATGGAATACAAGTTAAATCTTCCCCCTTCAAGATTCCAGTGAATTAATGAAACTTGAATAATTTTTGTTCAGTTGTTCCCAATGACATGGCACTGTTTGACTCATGTTAGTTCTGGGAGTTGAAGAAGTCAAGCTTTGCTAAATCAAACACCAGATAAAATGTCACAGTTATTTTGTAGCTGTGATAATCTTGGGATGGAAAGGGTGGTGGGTGCTGTGTTCTGTTAGACGAACTGATGGAAGGGGATAAACTGTTCAGCAGAGTCATCTCATCTGTTTTTTGTTCACCTTTACCTGCCTGTGCGAAGTTCTGGGCAGATACTGAAGGCATATTGGATTTCATGTGGCATAAATTTTGCATATCCTTCCTTACAGAACAGTCAGATAATGTGCGTGTTATCATCTCACAATCAAAGCTGCTTTGTGTGTTTGCAATGACACGGAAGTGTTTTTCTTTCAAGATAGGTGTTGTGTGATCTTGCACTGCATAGTATGAAAGATACTTTTGGATAACCATGGATTTCTGGAGTATGAATCCAAAGCAAATAATGTTTGTGGTTCCTCTTTTCTCTCCATCTTCTATCGTTTTCATCTGTTAGTGCCATTTTCAAAGCAAACACTGCTAAGCAGCACAGCCTTAAAAAGAAAAAAAAATGTTTTGTGGTTCTTTGGATGAAGAATAAATTCAGCAGCTTCTGGACAGATCTTTCCATTTATGTAATGAGTGGACAGTCAAGACAATATAGGCATGAGGAAGAGAAGGCTGATGTTGAGAAGACTCCGTTCACATCCTGCTCTGCAGCCCCACTTTGTAGCGTATCCCTTAATAGTCCAGACAAGGATGAGGTGATGTTGTGCCAGTTCTCCTTAGTATGGAGAAACACTTGGTGGTTGTGACCCAGATGTGATTGTTGATTGTTGACCTCTAGACATGAGGGAGGAATCAAGAAAACTTAAGGAACCAGTTTCAGGAAAAACTGAGTACTCCAGTGAATGGGTGTTTTCAGTAAAATAAATTTTAAATCAGTCATGGAAATAGTGATTTGGTTGTTATGAATTTGGTAGGAAGAATAAAAGCTTAATAGGGAAATCTTTGGTTTTTTTGGATGATAAAAACATTTATCATTTGGGTAGCCTGGCAGGAATAAAGTTTTGGATGATGTTGTGAGGAAGCAAAGATATTTCTTACCTGCAGAGGGAAATTGCCTTACCCATCGCAGTGTTAAGGCTGCGTGAACCCTCCTTTGGTGAAGAACCCTCTCTTTTCTCATTTTACACATACAGGTGTATTTTTGTAAATGTGGCCAGAGCATATGCCTAACCTATTACATTATTTCTGGGCAAATAGATCTCGGTTTTATAATTGTATTTAGGCAGTGTGATCTTGCTCTGTGGTCACTTCTAGCTGTAGGCATGGTTCTACACTTAGGACCATTGTCCTTGATGTCTTTTGGACTTAGGGTAAAAGCCTTACTCTGTTGAAAGATTTGCAGAAGTCCTTTACCATTACTAGTTTGCAGGCTTTCTTAATTTAATTTCTGACTTGCTCTTTAGGTTAGGAGTACTCATTTTGTTCTGTTTGTAAAGCCCTTGGGATAAAAGGAACTTGGGTTCACATGTACAGCTTGACACAATCTGGGTAATGGGTTAATTTTTTTGTATATTTGAATAGTTGTTACTGTGCAGTTAAGAGGTAAGGGTAATCGCTACTGGGTCATTAGAGAAGTTGGCTGATTCACACAGGTGATTTCCACTGTTGTATTGGGGTCATTCTGTACTCTTTCCTGCAATTAAATAAGGAGTGTGTCTTCCTTTGATTTTTATGTTTTTTGTGTGTCACCAGGTTTGCTCTTTTGCGGCTAATCTGTGACCCGGCTTTCCTTGGTTGAGGAAACCTTTTGCTGGCAACAGGGATAGTAAAAGGAGTCTGTCGGTGTTATCTGAGTACTAGCAGAGTGCAGAAGAGAAATGGAACTTGCATTTGTGAGACTGAAAAGAAGGTTGTCATGTCTAATGTCTAGAGCAGAGACCGATGAGAAAATAGCTAGGTTAGCTGTGTGTAGTGGTTTTCACACACTTCGTGTGAACAAAGGAGAGGGCTTTGGGGCTGAGCTGGAGGAAGAGGTCGGGAGGTGTCCTCATCGATACGAATGCCTAAAAGGTGGCTTCTACCCAAGGATTCATCTGCTCAGTATCTAGGATATGCTGTGCACCTAATTCTGGGGAAAGTAGAAAGTATATGAAGTATATGAAAAAATTACAATGAGATAATTACCTCAACAGAAAATAAATGTTGCATGTCGTAGTATGGTAACAGCATGTTTCATGTTTCAAGTCCTGTGGTAATTTTAAAAGAGTGCGTGCCCCTAGATCTGCATGTTTGCCCCAGCCACGTCATGACCCCATCCATGTGCAAGACCCATACGTGCGTCACCTTCTCTCCTGTGCCTTGGTTTTCTCAGAAAGGAAATGCAGTTGCGTGGGCTGGAAAGGAGATGCTGTGCATTCTAGCTGGGTTGTGATCTGGACGATTAGTATAGCACTGGTATCAGCTCACGTCTATCTCTCAGTCTAAAATGGAGAAGTCAGAAACTATAGTGTAATTCTTCCCTTCAGTGCCTAAAGAGCATTATAAAATGCCCTGAAAAACTGTTGAATCTTAGGAGAAGCAGATTTTTCCAAGATTTATGTTGGAATGGGAGGAGTAAGTTTATATGGTACTAAGGCAGCTAGGGGACTGAGAGTATTACATTCCAAACTGGTGGAGATCTGGCAAAATTGCAAGAGAGATGTGAAACACTTTAGACCTTGAACATGTTTTCTGTTTAAATGCATGCACTATTACTTTGTTATTCATTTTATGATAATGCTCAGGCATGACATGGAAGATCTGAATCCATTGTGTTAACTTTATAAATATAAAAGGAGAGAAGCTACTGTTCTGTTACATTGAATGTGCTCCTAAATAATGATGGGTAATAATAATCCGTAGAAAATTTGTGTTTGGTAGGGTTCAGGTACTAAGTCTTGCACATGTAAGTTTTCTGGAGTTAGGGAAGGATGTTTTTACATTTCTGCAGCTCTGCAAGCAGTTTTCAGAGAGGCAAGACTGAACAGCACAGTAGCAGAAAGAATGTTTTTCACAAAAGAAACTCCGTTCTTCTGAAGCAATGGATTATAACCTGAGGAAAGTGGGCTACTGTATGTAAAATCATGTGGTCTTTAACCTCATCATATTTGTATATTGCTGTTTACCTTTGCTCATCAGTAATAAAAAGTGCAGGAAATTGAAACCTTGATCATGTAGTCAGAGGTTTCTGAAAGGACCACAGTGATCTGATTAGAGTTTATTCTCTTCTAGCTCTATTTTTGCAATCTTGATAGAATATGAGAAATCTATTAAACCACAAAGTAAGAGTTTAAATTGCGTACAAGTTCTGCAAGAAGTGTAGGCTTGCTTTGGGTGATTCCCCACTTTAGTAGCTAGATATGAAGGTCAGTAGATGACATTGTGGAAAGCAAAGTCGAAATTTTAGTGCTGAGTTCTCACTTGGTCTCTGGACTTTCATTGACAGATTTGGCAGTGGAAGCAAAAGTGATGGAGAAACTTGCTTGGGTATTGGTCTTCCCACTGTTATTCAAATTACTGTACTTTTTACTTTCCATATCTTGCTGAAGGAAAGATTGACGGTGATTTATTGGTGACAAATGCATCATAGCAACTTCAGTCATATATTCCATAACCAAATGCATGAGAGTGTAAGCATTTTGTCTTCCCGCCCCGTTCAGGTCCCAGCTTTAAAGTTTTAGTAATATCAAGGTTTTTATATAAATGAATAGGGGTGGAGAGGCCCTGGAATATATAATTTTGTGCCTATTCAATTTTAAAACTTTTAAGAAAAACATCTTTTTGTATTTGCTCTTTAGTGTTATCAGTAGTACAGCACCTGTGAAAGGCTGTCTTCCATGAGATAAAGCGAGGAACAGTGTGCATGTGATCAGTGAAAAGTTCCCTTTTTAACCACAGAGAATACCAGTCACTGAAGCAAGTATAAAAATGACTGTAGCTTACTAGACTGCAGTCATCTGATCATGCTTTTGTCTATGGGATGAGCTGTCAATGGAGTGGACCTGACATTTACATCCTGATGTTAAGGTGTTGTTGCTGAAAGACAGCACTGCAACAGAAGAGAAACCAGGGTAGGAGAGGAGAAAGGGTTGGACAAAAAAAAAAAACCAAAAAAAACCAAACACAAAACACCATGCAAACAGATAACATAAGTGCACCTTCCACCTGTGGAAAATGGAAAAGTGAAGGACTTTAATCTGGTACAGCATATAGCCCCTTGATACTGCAACTACAAGTAGAACATAGTATTTTGGACACTTCAATATTTTGTATAGGGATAGTTGTACCTTAGATGCTCAGTGTATGGAGTGGCTACCATGCATTATTGTAGTAATGTTAAAGGACTTCTCAGTGCATTTGTTTCAGACTGAGGCTAGAGGAAGAGAAGTGAATGTGCAGTACTGTCATCATTTTGACTTTTGGAAACGGCTGGTATTTTTATGCTGAATTTATGTTACATATTCTTTTTATTGCAAACCATTATTATTTTTTCAGCCTTTAATGAATAGAGTGATCTAACATAAGTGATTTATTCCTAAATTGAGGTGTAAAGATTTGAGCCAGATACTAAAATAAAGTAGCAGATTTTTCCTATTGACTCATGATCCATACTTTGCAGAAGTCTTTTCTGGTAATAGGCTTTCTGTGCAAAATGGGAGACTCTGAGCAGCCTTTGAGTGCCTCAGGGAAAACTGTTGACATTTCCAGGAGGAAATGTAACATTACTTGTGTGAAGCATCTGTTCAAAAGCTTTTGTAATTCTGTTTGGTGTAGCGTGACTTTTTACATGAAATTACCATCAGATTTTGATTCCTGCTGTTTTAGAAAGAGATATAATGCTGGTAGTTCTTCCTGATCCTGTCATGAACTGTGATGGTTACAGAGTGTAAGACTTATTGTTAGAAAGAGCATCTGAAAATTGAAGCTGTTAGGATGATATGTGTTTGTGGGTGATTTTTCTTCCCTTTCTGGTGAGATGGTTTGAGTTTTGAGGTTCCGACTCAGTAAAACGCTTCAGGGCTGAAAATTACATCCCCTGATGGCAGAGACAAGTAATTATACACTTTGGAAGAGGGAGTTGGTATAACCTGATAACAGACATTAAAATCTCTTAAAAATACTAAGCAGTAAAGAAAATGAGAAAATTTACTGAGGAATCGAACTGACCAACTGTTTCCTGAAAAAAAGAAGCAGAGGCATGAAGCATATGTAGTGGAAGGAAGAAGGGAGTTCTTGGGAAGGTGTCACTTGTTAGGATGCCAACATCTAGAGGACGACACAAGGATTCTCTGACTTTTTTTAATCCAAGAATCCATTGTCTGATTTGTAGGAGGTATGAACGTGAGCCATTGAGTTTTATGGTTTGTCTTAATGTTGTGCCAAAATTCATGTCTGTCAGCCAGTGTGCAAGAAGTCAATCTGCACATAGTCAAGGAAGTTTTATGACATTTCTGTGCAGGGTTGAATGCTAGGTGATAATGCACAAAGCTCCCACACCCTGGTAACAAATCATCAGCTACTCATACCCAAAATAGTTAGAGGTTCCTCCTTCTAATACATTGGCATTGCTATTCTACACAGTGATTGGCTGAGGTCTTCCCACCTAGCTTGCAAATTACTGGGTGTGCTCAGTCTCATCTTCTTTTGGGTCTGGGGTACTATTGGGGTAGGTGGTCTGTGAGTCGGTGGTCGTGATCGCCCCCCTGCCAGTTTCCTTTTCCCCAGTTTTCGTGCTTTCTTTGTAGGTTTTATCAGTTCTCCGCAGGTGGTTGCTGACACAATGATTGAATCACTTTGAAGTTCTCCCTTAGACAATTCCTACTTATTCAACAGAAAGTCCTTGATTAGTGGTAAACAAAGTGCATATTTCTTTAGGACATTCTGCTCTTCAGGATACCCCTTTTTGTTCCAGTTCTTCCTGCAGTTTCCTTGATGTCCAGATTACTTGAGATGAGCCAAAACATCCTACATAATCTTCCAGTTTTATTAGTGACAGACTTCAGTGACTGCACTAATACTGTACCTTTTTTCCATTTTTTTAATAGGTGTAGTAGCAAAATTATTATTGCAATTGCTGCCAAAAGCGTCAAAAATCACTGTGATGCTGGAACAATCCTGGTTCTGCTTTATGTGAAACAGGACTCAACTGCTGTATAAAATAGTGGCAAGAGAGTTGGGTAGTCTTCGGTGTGCTTTTTAGAAGCACTGTGTAACATCTATACAAAAGGTAATGGTGGATTATTTTTTTTTCCTTTGTCTGCAAACAATCTAGACTTTGACTATGTTGCTAGATTGATGGAGGAACCCTGTTGAGAAATTCTAGTTGATAACACACAGGGCAGTTGTAATGCAGAAATGCTATGTAGTGGAAATTTGTCTCAAATTTCAAGTGGAGATTCTCAGCTTGAATATTTCAACACATAGAGTTTAGTGCATTGGCCTGTGAAATAAAACATTGTGGCGTATCTCACAGCATTTAATGACTGTAATTTCAAGAGGCTCATTTAGAAAGTGGCTATGCATATGGGTAGTGTGAGTATGGTGTGTGACCATGCAGGTGAGGTGTTTTAACAAGAGGGTGAAGATGGGTTCTTTCATCTCACAGGCTATAGATTGGAGATAAAGTCACCACTTTGCGTCCTAGACAGTACCATGACAGGTGGCAGCTAGCCTGATTATTCATGGTGCTCTGGATTGCAGGTTTTTTCTGCAGCTGTGTTCCTGAACATTATCAAATAGAACCATTTCAGAGTCTTGAGATACTCTCCTTCATGTTGCAAATACACCACAACTTAAGTTGGCATGTAGGGACCACAGTGGGTGGTGGGTCCTGTGGCTTAACAACTAAATACAAGACAAGAAACAAGTGAATGAGAGAGCTGCTCATTCAAGGGCTTTGGTAGCTTTAGTACAGTGAAGGTATTTTGTGTTCTTTTGGGTTTTTTTTAGTTAGTTTAAGCCCCACAGCTAGCCTTGACGTAAGCATCAAGAAAACAATGTCTAAAATTTTATTTTGTTTTGCATGTTTTTTTATTCCAAATGCTAGGTTATCTTCCCATTCTAAAACTGATCTTCTAGTATCCCACGAATGTACTGTACAAAGTCTGTTTGATTGTGACAGTTTTCTCTTGCAGTGCAAGAAGCATTTTAGTGTGCTTGCATTTACAGTGCAAGAATAGAAATGTTGACCCTATTTCCTATCTTTTTAATTAAAAAAGTTAGGATGAATAGAGAATACCTTTTGTGGTTTGGGTTATAATTTCATTATTAACAAATGTGATTCATATGTAGAGTGTAGGGGTTTCCCCCTATGGTGTATGGTATATCCTTGCTTGTGGTAATTCAGGGTTTTTCCTCTCCTGCCTGTTCAGTTGGGTATACAGTCTCACTCTTCCTGTTCTCCTAGATGACTGTGTATTAATTTCTTCCTTTCTGTCCAATCCTGATAGATTTTTGTAGGATTGCCTGGTAAGGTACAGTATGACCTTAAGCAGTGATGTGGTTTAGAGACTCCCATGTTGTCATTCTAGCTATGACACTACCCCCTCTGTTACCTGGGGAAGTTGCTAACTCCTGCTTTAATCTTCCTCATGAGTAACTCAGTGAAATTTCACCGTTACATTTTGCAGGAACTTTGTGCCTGCTTCTGAGTAATCCAGTCCTTATCCTGATCTCACAGAAACTAAGAAGTGCTTTGCATTGATGAGTTTCTTCATTTTGATGTACAGCTTTGGAGTGCTTCTCTTATAAATATCTCCTGATTTTGGCTCTAGTTTTTTTTCCCCCTGAAACTGTTGATAAAATAGTGCACTTTGGCTTAATGATAGTAGTAAGAGTGACACATAGTTCTGAAACAATACACTGCTTACCTCCAGAGGATATCTCCCTTCATTGCCATAGTAATTTTATTACTTTATTACATTGAACTCCTGGATTGCCGTAGTAAAAATGGATTTTGGACACCAGCATCTAAGATATGGTTGATTATCCAGGTTGTGTCACCTTACTGCTTTAGCAGCTAGGCAGTGGTCTTCCCGTATAATGCGTAGAAGTTTGTGTAATTGCACTGAGTTTGCGTGGCAATGTTTTGGCAGTGGGGGGCTACGGGGGTGGCTTCTGTGAGAAGCTACTAGAAGCTTCCCCTGTGTCCAATGCAGCCAATACCAGCTGGCTCCAAGATGGACCTGCTGCTGGCCGAGGCCAAGCCCATCAGCGACGGTGGTAGCACCTCTGTGGTAGCATGTATAAGAACAGGAGAACGCTGCTGCGCAACAGCAATTGCAGCCAGAGAGAGGAGTGAGAATGTGTGAGAGAAACAACCCTGCAGACACCAAAGTTGGTACAGAAAGGGGGCCGGAGGTGCTCCAAGTGTCAGAGTAGAGGTTCCCCTGCAGCCCGTGGTGAAGGCCATGGTGAGGCAGCTGTGCCCTGCAGCTGTGGAGGTAACAGTGGAGCAGATCTGCCTGCAGCCCCTGCAGGACCCCGTGCTGAAGCAGGTGGATGTGCCCAAAGGAGCCTGTGGCCCTGTGGGAAGCCCACGCCAGAGCAGGCTTCTGGCAGGACCTGTGCCTGTGGGGGACCCATGCTGGAGCAGTTAATGAAGAACTGTAGCCTGTGGGAAGGAGTCATGTTGGAGAAGTTTGTGGAGGACTGTCTCCTGTAGGAGACACCCCATGTTGGAGCAGGGGAAGAGTGAGGAGGAAGGAGTGGCAGAGACAGTGTGTGGTGAACTGACTGCAGCCCTCATTGCCTGTCCCCCTGTGGGGAGGAGGTAGAGAAATTGGGAGCAAAGTTGAGCCTGGGAAGAAGGAAGGGGTGGGGGGAAGGTGTTCTAAGATTTGGTTTTATTTCTCATTGCCCTACTCTGATTTTTGATTGGTAAGAAATTAATTTTCCCCAAATTGAGTCTGTTTTGTCTGTGATGTGATTACTGAGTGGTCTCTCCCTGTCCTTATTTCGACCCATGAGCCTTTTGTTACATTTTCTCTCCCCTGTCCAGCTGAGGAAGGGACTGATAAAGTGGCTTTGGTACGCACCTGGTGTCCAGACAGGGTCAGCCCACCACAAATCCTATAAATTTTTCTTTAAATTAGGAATCAGGAACGTATTTGTTGAGGTCCAGAGTTAGTTCGAATTCATAGCCCAAGAGGAAGAAAGGGTATGTGGTAATTTAATGAAGACTGTTGTAATGTATAAGGGATGAAAAAAATGAGCATTGTGTCTCAGAACAGTCTTTACAGTGACACCTCCTATTTGAAATTACTTCACTGTTTTTTACCATAAGGGCTGGAGATTTGAGGGCCTGTTGGTGTGTGTCTTTATCCCATGGCTTTCTCTTGCACCCATTGTGGCTCTGCTTGACAGCTAGTACTATGAAGTTTAGATGATCTTTTTCAAGGAAATGCCCTGAAGCTTGCAGTGAAGGTGGAGAGAAGGTGAGTTTTGTAGCCTGGCTACCAAACCTCTTTCTGAGAAGCATTAACTTGAGCGTGAGACAGTTTTTGACTGCTGGGAGTACTTGTGCAGTTTTACATATGTGCAGAATAACTCTGCTGAGTGTGCTACACATTTCTTGGGTGTGCTGAGGCCACTCATGCTGCACCTGTTCAGCCAATTGTATATGTCTATCTTCAGACCATCACAGGCTTTTGGTAACTGAGAACTTAGTACCTCGTCCAGGGACTATGGGCTAGAGACGCACAATAACTACCTTCCCAATGTAGGTCTCGTGTTTATGACGTTGCTGTCAGAGCATTTTCTATTATATGGCTAAATGATTTTTCCCTGATACTGGTTTCTTCATCCATGTAAAATTTTACAGGTGGTTACGGTGTTCCTTGTGTGGCAATAAGTAGTTCACTCGTGGCTATTAAACTGTTTTTTGTGAACTGCTACATGGGAGAGTCCATATAGTCACAGTTTAAAAAGAGTAAAAACCACAACAGTCCAAAGGTTAGAGCAAGCAAAATTATGTGCTTTCCTTGCAAGGTACTGTTTTTCAAATCCTGTTGATTCAGTGAGAGTTGACATTATACACAGGGACTGTGTAACTGATTACCTCTGTCTGTTGTACATATGGTTAGTGCCTAGGGAAGGAAGAGGGAAATTCCTTTTCTAAATATCTTTGCAAGACTTAATTCTCCAGTTATTGCCTGAAGTATAATGAATCTGTTATCTATGAAAATCTATACATTTAGATTCTACATTCAGAGAAACTGGAGGAATATTTTCTGAGACATTGTGTATTTTATGATGTATCTCATATTTTATACTGTATCTCAGCAGTGTTATTACTTTGCCTCCAAAAATCTTAGCTATACATGTCTAAACAAAGATGCCAAAAGGTTGCATTTAGTACCTAAGAAAAAGCTGAAGAGTGAGTCCAAGATCTGTGGGAGACAAATTTTCAATGTGAAAACAGGAAGCATAAATATTCAACAGAAATGTTAGCACAAGATCAAGCACAAGTTTCTCACTCATTTTCCCCTGGGGCTTATAATTTAATTTATGGGGAACTTAAAATACCCTAAGCCATCTAATTTAATATTAAAACTGGAAATTAAAAAAGTGAAAAGTAGTCTTTGTGTGTTTACCAAATGGGGGAAATAAACCAGTGCTGTAGTTGTGTAGTTTAATCAGTTTAGCTGCTGCTAAAAAAGGTGTTTACTCTTTGCCAAGTTTAACACTAATATTATCTGATGTTTGTGTTATATACATAGCTTCTTACACCTTCTTATTCTTGATGTTCTGTAATAATACCCAACTCTTGAATAGCAGTGTTAATTCGTACAGCTTGGCACATTTTACAGAGAAAATTAGTAGTGGTTTTCCTGTTTTCCATGTGTAGGATTTGACATGCAGAGGTGAAATGAGTTTCTGAAACGCCAGCAGCAAAATCAGTAAGATGGCAGCAGTCTCTAAGGTTGAGTATGTTGCTGTATCTGTGATGTGCTATTTTGTCATTTATATAGAAGCAAATGAGCTTCTACAAATAGCAAGCTTTTGGGAAATTCCTGTATTTAAGAGTATTCACTTTTTAACTGGTGACTTTTGTGGAGGGGAATGTCAGTTAAGTTTAATATGAAGTGGATGAAATTGAAACAACATGGCAGTAGGCACATGGCAATTTGGAATGGGAAGATTTGGTAATAGAGTCCAAACAGAAGGGACAGGACACCTGGATTATTATTTTTTTTTTGCCAGTTTTGCCATTTGAGTTGCTGTGTAATACAGGTAACATAAGCTGTCTGCATCTTTATGTAATTGTGCATGGAATGGGGATGATAGTTCTTTTCAACATGTAGCTTCTGTGAGGAAAATTTAAAAGCTGTACAAGTGAAAATGCTTCTAATTACTATAGCTGGATTTACCCAATATTTCTATTGTATGACCCTGGTTTTGATAATTCAGCTGTTTATAGGTAGGTATAGCTTCAAAGTTCATCTGAACAGAGTTGATCTGTTACAAAAACTTAGTTGCTGCATGAAGTGTATGTGCAATTTCTTGGTCCTGCTGGATGATAATACGTTTGGGATATCTGTGCTGATCTGCAGTTGAAAGGGCAAGCAGGAGTGGGTTTGCCACTTCCAAAAATAAGGCCAATATGAAGTATCGTTTTATTTCATTATAATGTTAATAGATTCATTTTTACCTTACCTGGGTGACTTTTTCTGGAAAAAGAAAGACATACAGAGCTGTGAGATTTTTAATGATGTTTAAAAAATTCTTAATTCTCCATGTTTAAATTGGCATTATTCTTAAGTAGTATTTTCAAGTAGCCTATAATACAAAACTAAAGCTTTTCAGCTCCTAAAGATTTTCACTTTTTTATTTTCTTTTAAGATTTCTTTCCAGTTCCCCTCTCCCTGGAAATGGTTTAATGCCAGTAAAAAGTTGGATTCAACGTTATTGGAGGCCAGTGAATTGAAAAATAAGCTATTCACATGCTAGTTGTGGTATTCCTTGAGCTTGATGGAGATGTAGATGAGAACATGAGCCAGCCCTGGCTGCAGAGGAGAGCAGGCTCAGGTAATGGGATTTGATAGTGAAGGATTGGGAGAGAGCATCTGAGACTGGAAGAGGAAATGGTGCGAGAATAGTGGGGAAGAAAGACCTGGAGGGATACAAATTGTCTGTGACAGCTCCGAGGAGATGATGGGGAGATGAAGTGGATTGTTATTATTCAATGAATGTGTCCATTCTCAGAAAATATAGAATTAAAGCCTTACAGCATATCTGCACAAGAAAGAAGTTGGCAATCAGTGATGTGTGAGTTTTTCTCCTTTTCATGTTAATATGCTTTTAGTATTCCTTTTTCTGTGCAACTGTCCTGGTTTAAGCAGAGACAGAGTTAACTTTCTTCATAATTAATTAATTAATCCTTTTTTCCTTTTACCCCTTTAATTCTCTCCCCTATCCTTGGATGGGGGCGGGATTTGTGTCAGCGGGTGTGTGTGGTTTGGCCCCCAGCCAAGGGCTGACACGTCACAGCAATGTATTGTTTGTACAATGACATGGAATGCCTAAAATGTTGAAGAAGTAGAGAGTATTAATATTAAGGATTTGAACACATACTAAAATACAATTCGGGTACCTCTCATTGTACCCGAGATGAGCACACGGACTGATTCCTTTGCATACACACAGGCAGTGACTGACATTAAACACAGTTCGCCCCTTTCTTGTCAATCCATACGCACAAAGGCCCAAACATTGATTTTAGATCTATGTGTGTCTGGGCATTCTCTGCAAATCCGTAGAGACAGCTAGAAAAACCCCATCAGGATGATCTGGGAGAACTCCAGATGTACCATGCAGTGCACTGAAAACGAAAAACCTTTCTCTTGCTGCTGTAGACAAAGGGGTACGTGGGGCCTCTTGCTCTGTTGTGCTTGTGAGAATTCTGAATTCTAAGTAGAAGTGAAAGGACTTTTACTTGCATTCAGAAACTAAGCTGATGGTTTTTTCCATCCAGAAATTGATTGAAAGATTGTAAAGAGAAAACAACAAAAGAAAAAATCAGAGTAAGAAAATGAGTAGGGCTTGACTCAATATTTCATTATATTTAAAAAGTCCTGGTACATTAGTCATATTCTCTGAAGGATTTCTGGTAAAGGAGCTTTGCTGTTTGTAAGCTTTTCCTGTGATTAATTTTTTTAATAAAAGTAAATTAAGTGAATTGGTGCTTTGGAAATTGATAATTATGGAAACCGAAATTATCTGCTTCTGACTTTCAGGGACACTAAATGGTAAGAGCACTGTGCAGAGGAGACCATTTCTGCTCAGACTGAGCCAGTGTGTGGTGCTCAGCAAACCCCAGGAGATGATACAGTGCCTGTTCTGGGGCACCCTCTGCTGGTGCCTCTTCATGGGGCTGGTGCATATGGGTATATCGTATACAAGGTGTAGTCTGTATGTTCACTTAAGGCATGGAGCACCTGTGGTTCTTATTGGGGTTGGATCCCTCTGCTTTCGGTGAAAGTGGTTGACGTTGCCCCTGGTCTTACATACTCATGTCCCATGACTGCTCCACAAAGCAGTAATGACTGCTGTTTATTTATTCCAGTAATCTAATATATTGTACCAGTAATGTTTTCAAATTTTCCAAGTGAATTTACAGGAGAAAGGAGCAGAAGAATTGAGTCCAGTGCTCCCAGATGAGGAAAAATGTGGAATAGAGTCACTAGGCTTCTCCCTGTTATGTGTTACAGGTATTGACATACTGGTATCTCCAAAACACAAGAGGAGGTATGCATAAGACAGCAGGCTGCTACAGGACAGCCACAGTACTTGTGCTGGGATGCACCTGACAACTCATGAATCTGCTGCTCTTTTTTTCTTCTGTGCTAAAGGACCAGCTATTGTAGGGGGTTGGAAGGCCAGAGACACTAGCCTGGAAATCAGTTTGAGAGTGCTGAACAGTCAGAGTTAGTTGAGGAAGTTGCCTGGTGCTGAAGAGGTAAATGGAAACGAAGAACCGCCCTGAGGCAGATGTTAGGAGGGCAGTTTAAGGGAGCAGTGTAAAGGTGGCTGCCATTGAGACTTCGCAGGGATGCTTTAGCTGAATTGGAAAGGCAGTGAAGGCTCCCTGCAAAGCCAAGTGTGCAGCACGCTTGTAGCACTTCAGCCTGAGATTGTAGGATACAGCATGTTTCATTAACCATTGGAACTTCGTAAATACCCGTGTCCTTGCTGTGATCCCCCGCTGAGGGGCTACTTACTAAGCTTTGTCCTGCTAAGTGTCACTTTATCTTAGCTGCTCATTGCCCTGTTAGACTTTTAACTGTAGTGACACAGATACAGGCAGAATAAAAAAGTCATTGCTGCTTGAGGCCAGAATGATAATGAGATCATAGTACTACCAGGCAGGGAGGTTTGAAATTGTGGAACTTGAAATCCCAAGTCATAAAACTTCTGTTCTCTTGCTTCGTATTTGGTTACAGGAATGAAGAAACATGCACTAAATTTATACTAGAATATCACTCTGTCAACCTTGTTTGCATTTACTAAAATCTGAGAAACCCCTGAACCTAAGGACTTACATGTTCTGAACACTGCAACCATGGCTGTAGGCAGAAACAAGCTATCCCAGGCAGTGAGCAGTCTTCAGACTAGAGACACACACAGGAGCAGCTGCCATCAGGTAAGCCTCCCTTTACTGAGCTATAGGTTACGAAGGAGAAGTTGATGTAGAATAATCTGTTCTCTTGCCTCTATTGAGCGCGAGGTCTTTGGATATGACCTTTTCCTGGTAAAAGCATCTAAGACCCATGTCTTAGTTACTCCCAGAAAAAACAAAGTTGATAATTCTGGAATAGTCTTTGAAGAGGCTTTAGTTAATGGTATTAGATGAAATGGTCTTAATAACAGAGAACTAGCTATTTATAGAAATGACTGAATTATATTGCTAATTTTTGAGAGTATGTGATTTGAGCTCATTGTGACAACGGCAAATAATAAATATGAAAAATGGAGATTTATTACAAGACAGCAGTTGTTCTCCCCTTACCACCTCGAAAGGAATAGAATGCTGCCACATGCTGGTGAGGTGCTGTTCCCTTAGCTGACAAGGCAGGAGAAAAACAGCCAGCACCTTCCCCTTGTTGTCTGTTGAGATCAAGAGCAGTGTCTGACTGCATGTACCTGTTGCGGCTGCCTCTGTGGAGAATGCAATTAATGGAAGCACCAAAGGCAGCATGAGTGGATTATTTTCTGAGCCTGCCTCACTGAGTCCTTGACACACTGGTCGTTAGGAGGTGACAAGAGCATCATCTCTATCTGGTGTCGTCTTTGGCTTGGTCAAGGCCATCTCCTGTGTTCATTAGTTTCTAGGGCAAAACCAAATGTTGCTGCAATAGGTAGGCAACAAAAAATAAGGCTGGTAATTAGCACCAAATTGTTGTTTCTGCAACTCTTGTTGCAATAGGATTCAGCATGTAGAATTCAAGCTGGATCAACACTATGCTGTTTTTAAAATTCCCCTGTAACAATACTTCAGTTTATCCCTATAAAAACTCGTGTCCCAGGAAAGCAAGCTTAGAGAAAGATTTCAAGAACATCTCTTAAAAATAATTATAAAAATATGAATGTAATCTTTTTGCACTAAGTATTAAACTAAAAGAGCTCGTTACTATATAACACCATTTGTAGACTATGTGTGAACTTGGTGACAGTGCTTGGAGGAAAAATGCTGGTTTTGAAATGACACTGGCTGCACAGTGAGTAAAATACTGCCAACTTGACAGGCTGAGAGAGTTGGGGTTGTTCAGGCTGGAGAAGAGAAGGCTCCAGGGAGCCCCTTGTAGCAGCCTTCCAGTACCTAAAAGGGGCTATAGGAGAGATGGGGAGGCCCTCTAACAGGGAGTGGAGTGATAGGATGAGGGGTAATGGTTTGAAGCTGAGAGAGCATAGATTGAGATTAGATACCAGGAAGAAATTTTTCACTATGAGGGTGGTGAGGCAGTGGCCCAGGTTGCCCAGAGAAGCTGTGGATGCCCCATCCCTGGAGGGGTTCAAGGCCAGGCTGGATGAGGCTTTGTGCAACCTGGGCTAGTGGGAGATGTCCCTGCCCATGGCAGGGGGGTTGGAACTAGGTGATCTCTAAGGTCCCTTTCAACCCACCCATTCAATGAACTTTAGCAATCTAATGTTAACATCGAGTTTTTTACTGTATACCGTTACTTTTGTTTTTCTTGTTTGTTTAGCAGTATAGTCCTGTGACTTGGAGATGCTCTAACTTGTCCAGTATTACCTGTTGGACAAGCAGTAAAAAAGTATGCCTACGACAAGTGAAACGTGGCACATTCACATATTTTTTTTTTAATTGTCCATCTCTAGGGTTAATAGGATCGTGTGTATGCTGCATGTATGTGAACTGTGAGATGTTAGGTGGTCACATGTGTCTGGATAGTTTTTTGTAGATGAGCAACATTCAAATAGAACAACAGAAAGAACCACAATTTTAATCATAGTTTATGATGACAATTGTAAAGTATTATGTTACAAAGGTATGGAGCTACATATTTGTCTTAAACTTATGGAGTTTAAAATATGTTTCTTGTATTTTAAAGCGTAAGTCATGATTCCTTTAACTTCAAAACTGGGTGTAAATTATCCAAAGTCGTGTGACTGCTGGTATCTGCCTGTTGGTGCAGAGCAATTTCACTGAACTGAATTAGTTCTGTTGGTGCTTTGTCTTGATGGAAAATAAGGAGATCTGTGGGGGCTGGGAAAACATGTTGGGTGCTTTTGATTGCTGAATGGGTTATTGATGGATCAGTACTCATACAGAAACTTTCGTAGAGGGAAAAGTTTATAAATAAGATTATTATCCATTTTTATTCTCCCATTGACTTTTCAACCTACAGTTTCTTTTATTCTGGTAAGGGGTTTACTGTTTGCTGTAATACCTCTGCTGCTCTTTGTCAGAAGTTCATGACTGTGCTGCCCACTGAATTTTACTTAAAAGGGTAGAACTAGCTAGGAAATATTTTCCCATCACACAGAATTGTCATTTTTTTCAATTTTGGCCTTTTTTCCCTGTGTCACACTGAAATGATGTTGAAAACTTTAAACTCTTTTAGTAAAAAAACACTTGAGAGTGAGAGAGACTGATTCATAGTAGCCAGTAGCCTGAGTAGGCAGTTCTTCTGGCATCTTGGTGGAGCATGTCCAAATACAGAAGCCAAATCAGGCAGAACAGGGATTGGACTCCAACTCTAGCAGTTGCTTCCCTGGTGAAAGCCCATGCCAGAAACCTTCTGTCTGCTCTGCTCTTGTGCACATGCTCTTGTTTTTAATAGAAATTCCATCCTGGACCTGAGAAATGTTTTGTTGTTTGGGTTTGGTTTTTTTTTTTAAAGTTTTGTCAGACTGTTTCAATGAAAGTTGCAAAGTTTCACTTTCAACAAATTGTTATCTTCCAGTGGAAAAACATTTCACTGAAAAATTCCCAGCCCGGTCTACTTCTGAGTTTGCCTTGTACGACATCTTTTTAAGGAAAGTCTTATGCTGCAGAACACTTATGCTTAGGGAGGACATGTTTTAAAGGCAACTGTTGGTTAATCGTTAAGAAATCCGGCTGATGTTCTTGTCAGTGTTTGTGCTGAGTGCTGCAGTGAGCAGCTTGACCTGGTGTAGGTACCTTTTGTGGTTTAACCCCAGCCAGCAACAAGCCCCACCCAGCACGTGGTCTCTCCCCCCTGGTGGGTTGGGAGAGAGAATTGGAAAAGTGGGGAAATTGGTGGGTTGAGATGAAGACAGTTTAATAGCTGAAGCAAAAGTTGTGCATGACAGCAGAGCAAACCAAGGAATTCATTCACTGCTTCCCATGGGCAGGCAGGTGTTCAGCCATCCCCAGGACAGCAGGGCTCCATCATGTATAATGGTTACTTGGGAAGACAAGTGCATCACTCCAAACATCCTCCTCTTCCTTCTTCTTCCCCCAGCTTTAGCTGAGAAGCTAGCACTGGTATGGATTCTTCCTTAGCTGTTCAGTATCCCAGCAGCAAAGGTTTTATGTACTGGTTATGTGCCATTTTCAGCCTTCCATAAAGGCAAACTGCAGTGAAAACTGGTAATAATTTTAGTGGCTTTCTGAGTATTAAAAGACCTGTGACATGAGGTGGGGCAAGATTTGCCAGTGCTTTGTCTTATATGCTGTTAACATAAGAGTTGTAAATGTCATACACCATTAAACTGGCTGTATCTGAAAGAAAAAGTGAGTGAAGGATTGAATGAGGAGGGAGTAAATTAGGATTGGAAAATAAATTAATATAGGAAGAGGAAATAGAAATTACTAAGTAGATGGCATTTGAACTGTGCTTGTAAAAAAGAACACATGAAACCACCAGCAAACTCTCTTAAAACATCGTAGGTATGTTTATGCCTGTTTTCAGTTTAAGTAAATTTGATGTCAAGATATTTTAGCTTAAAAATACCACTTTTCCATACAATGAATTCTTACTCAAAAAAACAAAACAAACAAACAAAAAAAAACCCAACCCGACCATGTTGCAAAAATGTTTAGTCTTATCACAGGGTAGGTTTGAGTGGTGAAGTAAATTACGAGGAGTGTTCTGGCTTTTCTGTGTGTTCTTTGCTGACAGAACCCAGGCAAAGAGCCTTTAGTTTTCTTCATGTTGCTTTTAGTATACCAGCAGGAATTGCAGATATTCCTTGCTGTGTTGACTTGATTTACTCCATTTCTCAAGCAGCCTTGAGAAATTGTATGTGTAGGAGGGAGCAAAATATTGTAGAAACTTCCAGCTTTCTTCATTTCAGATACTGTATATTCCATCTGAATTTTAAAACAGCCTCACCGTTAGCAAGCGTGCGTTGTCTGAACAAGGTGTTTCATGCCCTTGTGAAAGGCATTCACAAGATGCTATGTGAGCCTTTAGGGGGACAGGTGCGTGCATGCAGGGTTTCATGCCTATGTGTACATACATGTTTGGTAAAGGTATTGGACTGGAGTCATTGGCATCGTTTTGCTTCGTTATGTGTCACTCATACAGAGTTCATCTAAAGCTTAGGGAAAGCCATCTAATTACTTTGTGCCCGACTTATTTTCCTATCGGTACAATAGGGAATAAGAATACTGGTGAGATTGATTATTTATGAGGTCCTCAAACACAACAATAGTAGACTTTATAAACACTGAGGCATAAAATAGTGTTTTATCTTTTTTCTGATATTCTTCCTTGTCCCTGTTTTTAATCTATTGGAATTAATAGTGTCTGTGCAGACATCCTCTTAATCAAAGAAAATTATCTTCAGGATCTGTTTCACTGAGTTCCAGCCACTGTTAGGTAAATGTTGGATTTTTCCCTCGAAGAAGGAGTTCACCAATGCCTAAAATATCTTGGTTTGTATTGAAAAAGTTAACTTTATAACTTGTGATCTTTATAACTTGTGATTCTTTCTCAGAAATGGGAGCATTGTAGCTCTTTCTAGAAGAGTTACCTTTTTGAAAATTATTTCCCTACATTTGAGGGTTGGTGAGATGTTTATTTTTTTAAAGCTGGAGCAGGGAGCCGTGGGAGGGGGAAGAAGGTCTATTTTCCTTTCTCAGTTGCCTGCTGCCCTCTTGTGGTAGCATCTGGTCTTGACATCAGTGTGTTTACTTGCCATCCATAAAGACAGTTATAAACTTGGAGTTGCCTGTTGATTTGATGAAACACTAGATTTGGTGTGCCAGCCTCACGTTTTCCTGTATTTCACTCCCTGCAGATACTGTCTTCCAGTCAGCCCCTGTCTTAATGTAAACTGGCTCTAGCCTTGACCTCTTTTTTACTAATTGTCTCTACATTTGTTTTAAGGTTTTAAGGGAGGATGTAGAGGGCTGCTGTGTCACAGTGTTAACGTTTGATGTGTTGTGGTAAGCTTGATACGAGACGTACTGTGTCTTCCATTACGTCTGATTCATGAGCAGTCCTGTCACTTCTGTGACTTAAAAATGAAAATCTTTATGACTTCCTTTTTGTAAGAGTGTTCTCCTGTGGATGATTCTGCAATATTCAGCCTGGAGAGGCTGCCATGAATTGATAAATCATATTTTTTCCTGTGTGAATTTACACAAGTTGATAAACAGCAGTTGAGATGAGTAAGGAGTTCAGTGCTAATGTCTAGTGGCCCTTACAAAGTTATGTTCAACTGTTTTTCCATTTTAATGGAATTGTACAGCTGATGTTGATGCACCCTGTAAATGTCTGAAAATCATTGAAAACAGAAAAGAAATTGAAGGAAACATAACAGAAGGAACAAAGATAATCAGTGTTGCTCCAGGAAAAGTTCTGGAGTTATTCATTGAAGATTATCGTCTTGGGTATTGTGTTTTATCTTGGAGCATTACTGCCCTGGGACCATGCACCAGGCAGCTGCTCTCTTTGTCAGCTTCACTGCGGACTTCTTTGCTTTTGGGGGGCGACACGCCAATGTCAGCATAAACACCAGGTGGCATGACCTGTGAGCCAGGTTTGATCCAGTTCTATTTTTAAAGGTGATTTCTCTGGAAAAATAAGCCAGCTAATCATGTGAAATCACTGTACACAAGCTAGACTGTATTAAACCCAGATAAGATGCTCTTGTCCAAAAGAAGAGACCTTTAATTAGCCTCAGAATATCTGTATATAGGTAGTATGCTTTAACCTGTGCATATCGTTCATGGTTTGAGGTGATTTGTCTTAATTTTAAACTCCCTTTCAAATTTTCAGAGTGACTCCATGTTGCCATACATTAAATCTTCATCCCCTCTAAGTTGATACTTCAGTTTGTTCAAGAGGAGTGGAAAAGGTAACTTTTCATTTGTTTTCACTCTGGGTTTTTTTTAACATACAGCAGTAGCACAAGTGGACAAGAAAACGATACTGGGAAGTCTTGAACTTAGCTATTTTTTATCTGAAACTGTTTTGAATTTCCATACAGTTGTCAACAGGTGGCGGTACAGCAATTCAGATCATTAGCTTGGACAAAGATGTTTAAATAGGAAATGTTCTCTTTCACCTTTGCTCTTTTTACAACATGGATCATCAGCACAAGTGCAAAGCAAGAACTCTGTAGGACAGTTTTGTTTTGCTTTGTTTCCCAGCCCTAGAGCTGTTGGGACAATATACAGGGGCTGTAAAAAAAAAAAAAAATCTCATCGAGAGAAGGAGCATAGCATTTCTGTGCAGAACAAACCAATTTATCTAAGATGTTCCAACTCTGAAAGGGAGTTCTTTTACATCTACACAGCAACTTCAGTGCACTGATATCTAGGTCAATTGTTGTGCCTAGACTCTGAGCAGCATTGAATAATTGAGTTATTCTGGTGTTACCACAATTGTCTTTGGTTTGGGAGGCTCTGTTGTTCTCTATTGCACCAACACAACCATACAGTGCACAGTGTATCCTCTCTGCTCCAGCAAATGCTTCTGAATGTACAGGCAGCCTAAAGCTTTCTATTAAAGTTTCTGTGCAGTTGACTTCTGGCTCTGTGAGGTCTATGGTGTTATAAGTGAAGTTACGAAAATGTGTCTGTGCAGCGAACCATAAACTCATGAAGACAAAGTAGCCTGGCCACAGGGCTTCAGGGTCTCTTTGCTTCCCACAATGCAGTGTCAGGGTACTTACACACTAAGAGTTGCACATAGCAGGGACACTGTTAGATCAGCCACTAGTATCATTTCTGAACCTGTTTAATCTGTATTTATTTTTCTTTTTCCTTAGACTTTAAAAGCAAAGAAATGTCTACTTCCAATATTTTCTTTCCTGTATTTTCTAATGTGTATGTGGAAATAGAGTGTTGCAAGAAAGAAGTAAAAGCAGTGTATATGTGCAAGACTAAATATGTTGTACCAGGAAAGAGAAGCCATAATGTATTTACCAAATATGCACCTGGAGACCCTGCGTCAGCTGCAGAAAGTATTCTGAACATTTTGGCTTGCATTTGAATCCTAGGTAGTTCAATTGAGATTCATCGTATCTAATAATAGCCATCAAATAGATAGTTAGATCTGAGTGTGAACTACTCCCTGTGTTTTTTTTCGCCGTCACCTTTATTACGTACCTAGTTCTGAGCAGGATGACTTGTTCCTGAGTATGTCTGCTTCTCTTCATTGAGTGGACAGGTGGCTCAGATTTGAGTAGTAGTTAACTCTGGGTGAATCCCAGCATGCCTTACTCCCACTGGTTTCTTGGTTGCTTGGATTAGATGTTATCCTTTTGCTCCTCTCTCCAAACACTTTTACAGGGTAATCTAGGCTGCAAATTCAGGTGTCTGCCACCACTGAACTATTTGGGAGCCAGCAGGAGGCAACTGTCGTATCTGGTTCCCTTGGGAGTCAATCTGCTGGCTCTTTTTTTGAGAGGAAAATAGCTACTGGGCAGAGCAGGGCTGCTTATCTTCCAGGAGAGAGACCGTAGCAGCACTGTCCTGTGCGTCGACCTCTGTCCTGGATGTAGGAGTAGTTTATGCCTGAAGTTTCTCAATGTTTTATGACACTTCCTCTTTGGTTTTCTTTTTTTTTATTATTATTTTTGAAGGATTTTTTCGTTTGTTCTTTTCTGAAGAAAATCAGGCACAATGAATGCAGATGCGTGATGACAGGAAACATAGTGGAAGGAGACGCTATTTGAGTCAGTGTTTTCTGAACAGATAAAAAGGGAAGGAATAGTTGTTCAACTGTTCAGTCTTTGACTTTTAGAGCTTTGTGCTTGTTTGTTGGAACAAAGTCCAGTTTTTTTACATTGTAGAGAAAGGCGTTTTTATAAAAGAGAAAACATGGCTACTCTTATTAAGCATAATAGCTAAATATACTAATTTTTTGAGAACTTCAGCACAATATATCAAGTTGGGATGGAAAAAAGGATTGGCATTTCAAAGCAAGAGAGAATTAGGGTGAAAGAAAACAATGGAAAAAAAAACCTGGATGATTGTTACTTCTAGAGTTATGTTTTCAGGTGTTTGACTTTATTCTGTGTAGACTGAAAACATGAGGTTACTTGATTTTTGTTCTTGTCAGTCTAAAGAAATCTAGGTGATATGGTTGAACCTGCTGTGACTTTGCCAAAAAATAATTTCTTAAACCTGAAAAGTCAATTTTTAAGACAGATTTTTTCAAATGAGATGGGAACAATAAGAAATTAACATCCCTTTCTTAACAGTTATATAAGAGCACTTAATCATTAGTTTTAAGTTAGTAAATTAAAATAATGTTGACTTGACATACTGTAAGCATGTCTGTTTTGATGCTGGTAGTTGTGCAGTCTAAGCTGGTGATAGTTAGTAAATTTAAGGTATATGGCCATATGTACGCCAGCTGTGGGCTGAACACCATGTTCCACTGGAAGATACCGTGTAGCATTAGAGACTTCGTGTGTAAGGTATGATAAGAATGTCTTGTCCTTCTCTCAAACTACCATGTACTCATTGTAGAGGAAAGATAAACTTTGTATACCATGTCCCTGATGTTATCTGGCAAAATTACTGAAGTTACCTGACACTGTAGGTTAATAAAGTTCAGTGAGGCATCTTATGAGCTGCTGTCAAGGTAGAAACGATAGAAGTTTTTGAGGAAAAGAACAAGAGAAACTAATTTTAGCTGAAATTATTTAATATTAAAGTTGTATAAATAAATCAGGCAACATAGTCCTTGGTATGAACATTCCATTCACAGAAATGCAATAAATAATTAAATTAGATTAGTCAATTGCTATAAAAATAAAGAATCTTCTCAGGAAAAGTAAATACTATACAGAATTGCTTATACCATGCTAAAACACATCTTGAAGTGCCTGCAAAGGGCACTTATGACCAAAATCATAAATACATTGTAAAACCTCCCTGGGAGGTAACGAGGTTTTATGGCTTACTGTATGTACTCAGTTAATGAAACATACATTGTTTCTGCAGAGAGTTCAGTTAGTAAAAAGAGGGTTCATCTTGCACATCAAGATTGTGTACATGTCTGGAATTGTGATTACTAGTCCTTTGGAAATTGACATCTTCATTTTTTCTCCTCAGAAAGGTGTCAAAGAACAAGGTGACATCATCTTGAAGACTGATCTGTACTTCACTGATTTTTCTGTTCTTCATTTGGGTTTCAGATAAAACATCCTAAATAATACACTCAACCTTTCATAACTCTGACAAATCAGAAAGTTAGCATGAGGCTTCAGCGTTGTGTAGGTCAAGGTGTATTTGAAGTGTACAAAGTTGCCCACACTGGTTGTGCTGATACTGCCCAAAAGTGTGGTGTTAACTAAAATCAACTGTGATAATTTTATGATTAATTTTCCCCATACATATCTGTCCAATAAAAACAGTTTTCTCCAAGATCTCAGAACAATTAATCCTCTAAATTGCATTTGTTACAGTTTCTCACTAGCTTTTTGAATCATATGAATGAGCGTTTTGAATTAAGTTGTTCTGCAAGTACAAGAAATAGCCTCAATTAACAAATGAGTATATTACCTTTAAAACAACAAAGAAAACCCCTTAGCACTATGCTTGGTGTGATAAGATCCATAGTTTAAGAACACTGGAGAAAGTCACTAAACAGAAATAGCTACATTACTTACTGTATTACCTGCTGCCTCACAGAAAACCCAGAAATTGTTCCAGTGTAGGCAGTAGTAATTAGTTAGCTTATGACATTCTCATAGGAAATTGCTTTTCTGTCATAAAATATCTATCCTGGGTACAAAAGTTGCTTCTCAATGCTTTATAATGAATACTAATAAATATGTAATATACAATGTTCTCTTTGTTAGGATATGCTAATTACATTTCATCTGCACAACAAGGATTTTAACTCTTAGGAAATTGATTTGAAAGCACTTAGCGAATTACTGGAAAAGACATTTACAAATCAGAAACCAAACTGTATTCTTTCTACAAAGATAAAGCTCATGAAAGTCAATGAAAAGTGCTGTTTAACTGGTTGGCCTTTGGGGACTTGCCAGAAAAAGCACTTAGTTCATGACAGAGGCATTAAGTTAAGGTCCTCCATAAATTTTAAGTGTAATGTTGTGGAAACATCAGCAGGTACTCTGCAATTGCTTTCGTATTTTCTCAGTTGCTTTTACACAAATCTGAAATTTAAGTTTTACCCTGACTTTCTCCACTTCTTTAACTTTAAAATCCATTGCACTCCCAGCAGCAGCTTTGCATATTGCTTGCTAATTGGTGATTAAGGGGTTGTATGTGTAGCAAAGTCAGAGAAACAGAGATAAAAGGTGCAGAACACCATTCAAATTTAGTAGCTTCATTACTTACATATCAGTGGTAGTTCAGGTTTAGAATGTTAATTCTCATGCAGCAGTGTGGAAACATTGAGGTATGAGATAGAACATTACTCAGAGGAAAAGCAGGTTTTGAAACAAGAAAAAAACAAAAGACCATCTAAATCAAAATGGTCATCACCAGAAACAAGGAGAGTTCATTGCAGCAACTTTGTTCATTGTTGCCCTGAAAAATCTTCCTTCTTCCTCTGACATGTTTTTGCAGTTCACATTTCAGGACAGCAAAAACGTGGAGGAAAAAAAGCTTTTTGTATTAATTTTCCTTTAGGCGGACATTGGTAGGAATGGAAATATTTTTAATACTACCTCATTATTTTTGGAGGTAACTAAGCTTGTCATTTTCCATCATAACTCTAGATGTAGTTTTCCAGTTTCCTCTCTATGCCACATTTCTACTAAGTAGAGAGAAAATCAGATGAAAGGTTGATTTTTACTGGAAGGCTTTACACTCTCTTCCAAGGTCAGTTTCCTCATCGGGGGCTAGTATCTGGTTGGAGGGTAAATTAACAGCTACTTCCAGAGGGAAGAGTCTAAAAGTACAGAATTATTGCGAGCAGAATATGGTGGTATATAATTAAGCTGCTACAAACTATTTTTTAAGGGCTATGATACTCATCTTTATTTTAACAAGTTTCAGTGGTATCTCTGGCCATAGTTCCATAGAAATGTTCAGGAATCAGAAACTGTACAAGCAAGTTTCCACATATCAAAAAAACTTGACAGTTTTTAAAGAAAACATTGCAATTAAAACTTAAATTGTTAAAATGAAGCAAGAGTAGAGAGAAGGAATAGTGTTAATGGTACATGAATATGAGTAAAGTATTTTCTTCTGAGAAGGAGTAATATGCATTTGAGCTGCTTCACTCTGATTAGTCCCCAATTACTTCTGCATTACAGACATGCCTCTGCTGTATCTATCATATCACCTGGAGGGACTCCAGGAGGGATTCTGTTGTCTGAAATGTGTTTTTTCCCCCAGAAACCTGTATCTCCACTTAGAGCATCTGGGTCACTCCTCTCCCTGTTGAAATCAGTAGCAAATGTGCCATTAATTTCAACATGGACACGGTATGCCATGCAGTGTGATTTGTAAATGTTTTTCCAGTATTTATAAGAGAGTTAAATGCAGGGTCTTTTTTGATAGTTAGCTAAGATATGGTCTAAGAAATCATAAATAAAATTGTGTGTGTGGTATTATTGTTCCAAGTAGATAGCTTTTAAGGTTTCAAAGCCTCTGATATTTTTTTTATTTAAGATCAAAGCAAAAATATAGGAGTAACCATCTCATGTATTTCTAGTTCAGCAGAAGGTGATGGTTAAGTCCCGTAAGACAACTTATTTTTGTGAAATTACAACTTAATTTTCACCGTAAAGTGAGTAGCCATCTAAATAAGACTCTAATATTTTGGGAGAAGCTTTTACTTACCACACACACAGCACTGCATAGTAGCATTAGGAAATATTTACATTTTTCATGTTGTCTTAAATAACATAGTGTCTGCTTCAAATAGTAGATTTTCAGTAGGCTTCAGCTCTGGTGTGTTCTATTCAAGTCCTTGAACAGCTGTGAAAACAACACATTGTTAGAAATAGTGTAAAATAATGACATCTGTAATTGTTTGCAAAATATCAGAAAGCACCCAAGAGGAATCAACTCTGATTACCTTTTGGATTAGTTTTTCAAAGCTCTTCAAAAACTCTTTGGGAGTTTTTTTCTCATAAGATTCACATGAAGACTCGCACAGCTGGAAGATAAAGAAAATCATGCCACTTCTAAACCGTGCATCAGAATTATAAATACTAATTCAAACTTTGTTACTGAAAAATCGAAAGAGTTGCCATCAAAGCTTTTTACAAATGGAAAAGCTGAGGCACGGGCTATTTCAGAAGGGAAAAGAATATAGTAATGGCCCCTTTCATTCACATGTTTTGCAATAATCCCTGTCCTTTTGTTCGGCACATAGCATAGTTGCCATATACATACATGCAGTTGACTGGTAGGATCAGAGTGAATGCCTTTCTCGGAAAGGCATAAAATTGGACATTTTTAATTTCCAAAGTAATGAAAGATCAGTTTTTCTAATAAGTTTGCTTTCTACAATTCCACCATTGCAGGTGGTGTCTGCAATAGTAAATAAGGAGCAATGGTCACAATTATGAGTACTGTGGGGAAATTCTACCTTTCCAGAGTCGCTGAGGATTAATCTTTTAAAAGCTTTAACGGCGTGGGTGAATGTGGAATTTACTTGGCTGTTTTCTGGTTGTAATTTCAGTGTGCCACTCTGGAAGCAGGTCACAGCTGTTGAAAGGCATTCATCCTAGAGCAGCAAAAGGAACAGTTTTTAAATTAACATTACAGCATTTTTTCCCACATGCATTGTTTGTGGTCCATGTGCGAGATTAAGTATCCAGGATATTAATTAAGAAGATCCAAGTGTATTTTTAAAGTTAGTTTTAGATACACAAGAGATCTTTAACCTTTACTCTGCCTGTTCTTTGGTAATTGCTTTTATTTTCTCATAAAATAAATGCCTAAAATGTCCACTTGGATATTAACCATGACAGTAATTGAAAGAAAATGGTACTGAAGAGTTGATCATGTAACATGTAGTAGGTTTTCACAAGCACAGACGTAAGATTTTTCTTTTTAAAAAACTCTGAATGCCACTCTGGACTGTTCCTCAGTGCTACATGTGGGAATATACTTTTTTTCCCCCTAATTTTTATGCCATTTCTAGTATTACCTACTTAATAATTATACTTAGAATTGACATAGGACTGCATATTTTCAAATATTATTTAAAAGTTCTCACTTGATAGCATGGGAAATGAAGGTGATGCAGTAAGTTAGTTACCTTACTAAAGGGAAAAAAGGGAGTGAAGAGGCAGGCTCCTGGCTTGAATTACTGCATTCCTTTAAATTCAGGTGCACTTTAAACCTAAGTCAAGGCCAGTAAGCATCTGTATCTAACTTGAAGAAGCCGCCATCTATTCTGATGATACAAATTTTCTGTTGCTGCTGCTTATCTGGAATTAAAGCACCAAGCTTCCATGGTGCAGCTGTATATTAATTTTACTGATGCTAACAGATAGACTACAAGCTCTCCAGAGTCTCCTTTCCCATGCACTGGTTGTTTTAATTTGCTAGGCACACAACTATGGAAAATATCACCAAAACTAACCTGTAGTCAGCAGAGAAAGAAAAGCAGTGTTTACTGAAGCCAGTTTCTAGCTTGCTTTCTGTTTTCCAAAGAAGGAAACATTTAGAACTGCTGATTATGCATATTAGGCTCTAAAGCCATCATCCCTGTTTAGCATACCAACTGCTACCAAAGCTGAATCTCACCTGGTTTATTAGATGCCGCTGCAGTTTGCTGCTTTGGCAAGGACAAGGCAACCTTTGTGTATGTTGCTTATAGCAAATTTTAATAGCAACATTATATGTTAGTTAGATATAACACTTTTATTTTCCTTAAAAACCGCACATTTATGTTTGTTTTAAGCTTCTTACCGTAACCAGTGTTGCTTACTGGAAAAAAAACACTAGTTTTTAAAGAGATCAGTTTTCCAGCTGAAACTGAAAACATTTTCTGCCTCATCTGTGATGAGCTGAGTAACCAGCATTTCTCATGTATGCTGCCTTTTGGTTTTTTTGCTGAGTTGACAGTTAGCTGTAGGCAAGCTAACAGTCAGAGGACCACAAGGATTGTGGGTTTTGGTGTGTTGTGATGGGTTAAGCCCTTTGATGAAGAGGCATTTAAAACCATAGACCACTGGTAATGTCTGAAGGGGGCTAGGCAAATGGGAAAAAAATTTGTGTCAGAGGCAATTTGCATCAATACTCTGCATCTGACTCAAACTAACTTTACAGATTAGCCTGAAAAGCCTTCACTTCCTGAATTAGCGATCAGCAGGGTTAGATGCTGATCCGACGTAAATCAGCATTTTGACACTGGCTTCAGCTGCAGTGTCAATCAGCAACAATAGATCTTGTTTTCCTTCCAGTCTTGAGTCGGTTCAGCCTTAATACTACTTCTTCAGCCTCTGCATTTTTTATGCTGGAGTTGATGTCCTCCAAGCTCTTAAACTTCTCACCTCCTCTTTTTTTTTTTTTTTTTAATTTT